>JAHZNF010002893.1:0-10767 GCA_027744215.1 Troglopedetes dispersus
ATGGGAATTCATTCTCTTGTTTTCTGTAACGCATATAATCTAAGTTACTACTGTTACTAGTATGTTTTAGTTTAAAGAGCAGTCTAAGAATTGTGCTCTTGTTCTACTACGTATGTACATGTCTTCTGCAGGGTTGTGGGTGTAGGTATGCTGCCTTGAAACACGCTCCGATTTATTTACCTTGTCTTCTATTAAATTCCTCCATTAATTCTTGAATGGCGAATCTGTATTTCAGACTTTGCAATGTGTTCATTGTAAAGATTATCCATGCTCTAGTTGTTAATCTTTTTTGTATACTGGTTGAATATTGGCAATAGTACATAAATGTCAGATATAGTTGCAATGGGTTATGCCAACATCATGGTTCTCGCGTAAGTAATGACTAATAAATGACTCTCTGTTAATATCGTTTCTTAACTAGACATTCTCCTGGACAGGAAATGCAGAATAAATGTAAAAAATATTATTGGATTATTGCATCCAAAGCAAAATATATTAAGCATATTTGGTAGCAGGGTTTTTGACACTAAAATTGAACCATGTACCATTTTGTAGCGGGACGTGTGATATATGTCAGGATGTCAAGTCTGTATTTTTTAAATTTTGCCGTGATTTACGTTGTAATTTACTACTACAATCAATCTACCCTTCAACCACAACTCTATTTAGATATGATATGTATCACCGTCATTAGAAATGTCCAAAGTCTAACGAAATACTGCAAGTTTTAGTTATTATAGACATCACCGATAACTGCGATTTCATTTCTGAAGACTTACACAGTAACATCCATTGTTGGCATCATCTTTCATTTTTCCCACAATAGCTTGATGGAGTAACTTAATCATTATTTGATTACAATGAGTTTATCGATAATATGAAAACAAACACTCTTCATCGGCCAGCATTCAACTGCAAAGTAGTTTGTTGTTCCCTTTTACCATCTCGCTAATCCTTTCATTTGTTTGGAGAGTGCCTCAGCAAACACAATATTTTTGTGTGTTTTGTGCTTCCCTTCCCATCGCTGTTGTAAGCGTGCCATATTTCAAGTGACTGCATTATTGACGTGTGCTCCAAAAAGCTAAAGTCATCCATGTCCAGATGTGTGATAGTGATAGCAATGGTGAGTGATTACCTATTGATGAAAACTCAAGTATTTTTATTGTGTTAGTATGAGGATTAAAGTTTTCTCTCGTTCAGTACAGCCCTTAGTGTATCCAAATCAATTGCTAAATTGTTACCCAGCCAAGACGACGTTTAAGGGGCTCTTTGTCTCAACTGGGAAAGTTTGAGTCAAGAGTACAGATTTAACACTTCAAAAAATATTTTTTATTGTTTGGAAGGGAAAAGTGTTCGTGCTGAGTACTTTACTGGAAGCTAAGTTAATTCACTCATACTGTTGTCTGACTATCTCTGCTAATATCGCACTCGTCATGTGTGTGGCTTCTAACGGTACATTTAAAATTCATTCTCTCCTGAGCTTATAATCTGAGCATCACCCTTTATGTGATCCCTTGTGTGAATGACTGCATCAAGTATTAGGAAATATTATTAGCTCGCTTCACAAAGCTATCATAATTTCGATCGCATTTTGTTTAATTATAAAGCAGATGTCACATCCATGTGCGATTTTCGTAATCTGCCTGCATTCACACTCTGCCTGCAAAACAGTTAGTATCTCTTGCATTCGGAATTGAAGGTCATATCAAGAATTTTTTTCAAATGTTTTATGAAATCCAACTTGACAGGAATTATACTACACTCATCATTTTTGGATCTGAAATTTAATACTAAAAATTAAAGACCAAAATGTTTCCAACGAGACATATATGAAATATGACAAAATGTCACACACATACGTACAGTGCAATGTTTATGCTGAATTTTAAGAAAAGTCATGCACAAAAGCAATCAATCAATCAATCAATCAAGTAACTAATAACGATGATCCGGTAATCCAACTATAAATTTTATGTGCTCTATAGCAGGTGACTTTAATAGTGCAGATTGCAGATACTTAGACATTCCCTCATCTTACATGCTGATAAAAAACGAGCTAAAATATCCTACTTTTTGTGCTACCACGGTTGGAAACCGGTACTGATTTAGAAATGTACCATCGCCATATCATTTTAACGGGATTTTTTATTAAATATCCAATCAATTAATTGGTTGAGATTTTGGGCAAATAGAACTAAGACAATTTTTCCAAGACCCAAGATAATACCATTCGTTTCAAAGTAGTCGTATAACAGATATGTTGTGTATGTGTGGGCATACAAATAAAAGTAAGAGTGCATCCATCAACTCAAACATTGTCTCAAATGGGAAGCAAAGTTCTAGGTCTATGATGTGGATGAGTAAAGGGTGGGTGATCCTCGTTCTCACTCACCACTACACCACAGTCGTGACGCGTCTTGCTGTGTGTTTACACAAGCAAGCGCACACAAAATTGACACATGAATCACACGGATGAACTGTCTACAGAATAAACCGCTTTTTATATTTCTAGAACTTAGCAGTGTTTTAAACCGCTATGAAAAATGAATTTGTATCCATAATCTCTCTTGGCGTAACGTAGCACAGGCCGGCAAAGTGGAAGGTACCAAAAAAAAAATCACTGTCGTGTTTTCTCCTTTTTTCGGAGGAGAATTACCGATTGCAGACAACCTTCAGTGCCTTTATCAAACGATAGATAGAATTTTCCGATTATGCAAAAAGGCAAATCTTCATGGGAATGGAAGCAGACGTGTGAAAATGGGAAAAGGGGCGCGGAAGGAAGCTCACGTCTTTTTTTGTCAATTTTTTAAAGGTTTTCTTCATGCCGCAAAATATGTACGTAGTGTGCATTGAAAAAGTAGGTGTTGGATATGATGGAAGAATAAAAGCGGAGCAAAGGCATGAAAACGGGAACTTTAAGCGGACAATTGAGAGAAAAGCTAAATGGAAGAGGGAAACCCCTTAAAGTGTGTGAGTTTAGGAATGGCAACGGAATTATGTACGCAACGAGAGAGTATATACTATATTACAAAATACTCCCATCAACTATTACTTCTCATCATCCATCAGGCACACTTACTTATTCTGTTTACGTAAGACGCTTGGGCTAAAAAATGTGTGAGAAATTCATGCAGATTGTGATTCTGATATACTTAAAATGCCTACCATACAACAACTAACCTACTGTTATTACCACGATTTACTATAGTCCATAAGTGTTTAGATTTAGTAAAAATATATTTGTAGGTAAAAGTTCTTTGGCGCAAACTTGCGTGCCCACAGAACATTTTTCAACTCATAGATATCTCTTGTGAAACAAAGGAACATTTAATTAACTGATTAAAGATTATCTGATTGAAGGTAATTTCTGTATTCGTATTGAAGAAGTCATGAAAAATGATATGTCTTTCGCCAACAGTAAGTCAAAGGTAAAACTGTCGTTTCATATTATAATTATGGAGAGGATAATTGATTTCTCGCACTTCGTAAGAAAACTTCTACCTTCATTCATCTTGAATCACGCATTTCAGATTCATTTTTGGGATGCCTTTCATCATTGTTTTCATAATGACGCGAAAATATTTTCAAGGAGAGTAGGAAGAATCTGAAAGTATTTGTACCTTGAAACTAAACCCGACACACACATAACCGGGGTTGTATTAAACTGGTTACATTTTAATCCCGTAAAGTTTAAGATGTTTTTTGTGGAAGTGGGAGGGAAAGAAAACGGTGTCTCCGAAGGAACGGGGGATGATTAATATTAATTAATCAAGGTAAAGGTGAGAATAATAAGCACTTTGACGAAATGCTGCTTCTGCTGTATCCATAAAAGGTCTGAGCATTTTAAGCCATCCCTTTCTGAGTTGTCATGTCGGAGAAAATCTTCGTGAATAATATTATGATGACGTGATCACGATGAAACGTACGATGATATTTGGTAATGGTGATGACTACGTTGTGCATTGTTCAGCGGCTCGGTGTGAATTTCACCGCTTAAAGCACAATGATTCTTAAGGATGGGAAGGGAGGAAGAAGGAGAACATGATATTTGAATTATTATTGCTATTACGTTGCTGATACATTTATTCTGGTTAAGCGTATCACATGAAACAGAACTGGGAGAGGAAGGAAACCCATCTCTGGAAATGCTCAGACTGCAGCAGACAACGGTTAATGGAAGTATGAGAGTAAATGGTAGGTAAGTGAGCGAGCGAAGCGGTGTTGGTGCTTGGTAGTCTTTCTGCTTTCCACTCTTTTCTTCCATGAAATATGCATGGGCGAGAAAGTCTATTGTTGAAGAGCCCCACAAAAAGGGTGATAGGGCTGTGTGAAACGTTGTTTTAAACAACTTGTAGTTGGAAGAGAGAAAGGAGAAAATTTGTGAATTAAGTAGAAGCAAGAAGAAAGGAAAGTGGAAACGATCCAGCTTTCTGAAAGAGATGGGGGAGTTTATAATAATACCTCTCCGGGCAACCCAGCACCGAGGAGACTAGAGCAGTCAAAAACTTCTGAAGTTATAAGAGGATAATATATGAAGAAAACTTTGCATTATGTATATGTTCATGAGAATGCGGAGGAATGAGAACCGAGTTTCAACTCCAACCTCGTCGTTAACTTCAGTGAAAGGAGACAAATATCCTTTGTGTCAATTTATCTTTCCGAGATTTAAGCTAATTAAGAGACAATTAAGATGGGAATTTGACGAGGTTCAGAGCTAATTAGCAATTCTGTAAATGATTTTTGGCTAAAGAAATGTTGCTGGGAATGTCGAGACATTATTGCGCCCAAGGTTTACCACGACAAGCCCAACCAAACCAAATATCGTATGTTATCAAGCTCTACCCGAAAAACAAGTAAGCACAAAACTATGTTGTGCACCACGACAAGCTGGTTGGCATGATGATGTACGTACACAACTGACCCGAAAAAAGCATTATAAAAGAAAGGGTTCGGGTTCCAAAAATTGTAATAAGAAATTGACACTATATTTTTTTACAAAAAAAATATTTGAGAAGGTAAAATTTTAACTTCAGTTGAAATTCAAATGTGTATAGAGATAGACAAACTCTTCTCAAATTTAACCGATTGTCAGTGACTACCAAAGAATGTACGTACACAACTGACCCGAAAAAGCATTATAAAAGAAAGGGTTCGGGTTCCAAAAATTGTAATAAGAAATTGACACTATATTTTTTACAAAAAAATATTTGAGAAGGTAAAATTTTAACTTCAGTTGAAATTCAAATGTGTATAAACCTTGGACGGTTTGACCTGTGACTCCCGACTGCAACACTTACCTACTACGAACAAATTAAAAGACCCTTGTGGAATCTACACCAAATTAAGACTGCATAAAATCTTTGTCAAGTGGTGTCCCCACACTCCNACAACTGACCCGAAAAAAGCATTATAAAAGAAAGGGTTCGGGTTCCAAAAATTGTAATAAGAAATTGACACTATATTTTTTTACAAAAAAAATATTTGAGAAGGTAAAATTTTAACTTCAGTTGAAATTCAAATGTGTATAGAGATAGACAAACTCTTCTCAAATTTAACCTTGGACGGTTTGACCTGTGACTCCCGACTACAACACTTACCTACTACGAACAAATTAAAAGACCCTTGTGGAATCTACACCAAATTAAGACTGCATAAAATCTTTGTCAAGTGGTGTCCCCACACTCCCATTGAACCAAAAATGTAAAATAGTTAAGTGGAGACCTTACTGTAAATAAATACTACATATACAGCTGAATGCGGATAATCTCAACAAAGAAAAATTTGCATCTTCCTAGAAGTCACTGAGGAGGCAATAGTTTGTGCCCACAAACAGTTTAAAACAGTGCAATAAAAATAGATTATTGTCAATATTACAATTCCGTGCCCCTGAGCAAGTTATAACATATTTTGTATTTAATTTTTCACCAAAATCTGGATTAAATCTACAGCCAAATCGGCTGTTTTTAATGGTAAGCCAATTTTTTTGTCTTGTCTGTTTGTATGCCAGAATTCGAATGTTTTGATTGTGTTGTGACTTGAGTGTTTGGTATTTCATGATCTTAGTTCTATCAGATCTGCATCACGGAAAGCAAAATAATATGGGGTAACTTGCTCCTGCATTATTATTGTGCACCTAAAGAGTTCACCGGCCACTGAACCTCTTGTGCTGTTGTGACTGTCTCACTGTATCATTTGACTCCTACACCTGCACCTCTGCTCCCGCTCGCTCCCACCTTTCTATAGAATTTTCTATTGAACTTTGGTAGTCACTGACAATCGGTTTTTTATTTTCTCCATTCTGAATACCTGCCTGCTTTAGCTTGCTGCTCAACTACGGGATATTCTTGAGACAAATCCGTTATAATCCGTAATGATGAACGAAATCAGAAATTGAACTTGATTGACTGATTCTTCTAGTATTCTCGATTTGTTTATTAGAGGCATTAGACTAACCAAATAAACTGTATTGTGGTATTACAAAATAAAATAGGATCTGTCGCCAGGAAAATGAAATGAAACACACTTCAGAGAAGGATTCCTGTCAACCAATATACTTAGACTTCCTCCAAAATTTGTAGTTTAGCTCACTATGGTATTTTAAGTATTCACAAACTATTCTATGGTAGATTATTCTAGTCTAGTATGTCAAATGCTCCGTTGAACCCAGGCAATTCAAGTGATATTTGCGTTTAGATTGGTGCTTAAGCAGCGAGTTTACAGCTAAATCATTAACGAGCCTTTGCTACAAAGAAGTGTACTATTTGTACAAGTGAGCCCTGCTTGGAAATAAGTTGCGATTTAATACGTGGGCCTCAAATTTCATTTTTAAAGTGCACGAGAAAATAATGCAAAATTCTACTGTGTGTTACGTTACTTTGAGGTTTAATTGAGCCTTTTCTATACAAGTGAGCTCGGCTTGGAAATAGATAAGTTGCGATTTAATACGTGGGCCTCAAATTTCATTTTTAAAGTGCACGAGAAAATAATGCAAAATTCTACTGTGTGTTACGTTACTTTGAGGTTTAATTGAGCCTTTTATATCGAATTTCCAATTCTTATTTTAAGAATGTGATGCAGTGGAGGAATTTCCGTTTATTAAAAATACGTTAAATAGACTGGAGTTTAAGACTTTAATTGACATAAAACTGTACCACTTACATAAGTTCTGTATCATAACATCTCTCCGTGTACATCAATTGTTTAGTCCGTTACTATCTGTCGGCTAAACCATTATTAAGTATAAAACTAACTGAAGGTCATCGAGGACTTTTGGGGACAGGTAGGTTTGAATTTTCGTGTTAAGTTTAAAAAAGAAACACAGAAACACGCTTCTCTTAACACTTAGGTACATTCAGTAACCTGCGAATTTAATGATTTGTCAATCCAATGGAGCGGAGTGGGAACCAATCAGAAATCCACTTTAAGGTACATTCATGCCTAAGGGAACTCTGCTGCAAAGATATCATTTGTTATGAGGAACAAAAGAAAGCAGAGAATAATAGTGTATTGCGGTTTGGTCAAGAGATTTCTTAAACTAAAGGTTTTGAGAGTTGATAGTTTTCATTGGTTGGTAGGAAGAGGTGTTGGCTGGTAACTTTATACATATTGTTATTATTATGTCTCCGGTGGTGTATAAAATGTTGTTAGCGTATACCTAGACAAATATACTTATTTAGTAAGGCACCTCCATCATCTCTCAGCCATGTTTCAAGTTGACTACGGGAATTGTACTGAATGGCAGCAGTCGATTACAGACAAGTTCTATGCATACCTCCCAGTCCTAGAGTACCACTTCGAGTTCCACCTTCCCCTATAAGAGAAGTGATATTTTACAATAGAAGGAAAGAGTTAACTTGAGGTGAGATCCCTAGTTTTCAGTCTACTGAAAATCCAGTTTTCCTAGTTTGTCATAGCTGGTTTTAGTGTTTTGTGGCTACAATAGTCAGTATTAATGTGGTAGTTCTTCCGTGCTCGCAGTAGTTCAGTTTTGGGAAGGGATTGGATATAAAATGCCGCACATCAAATCATCTTTCTCCTCATAACTTTTAACTAACTATCACTTCATTTTATACGTATCGCTTATTCACAGTACAATTTACAGCTAAAGAGAAAAAGGTATTAATTGTAAATACAAAAGCTCGTCATTTTTCAATACCTGGACACAAATTTGGTATAATTTGATTTATTTTGACTTGACGATGGAAGCTTTATGGACTTCTGGGTTAGTTTCTAGTTTTTACCTAAGTTTTTTTTCTGACAATCTGACACGCTTACTGGTTTTTCTCATCTTGTTTTTAACAGTCAAATTTTCTTTTCATCACATTTGTCAGGGCATCTGAAAAGTCCAAGGTGTTGTCAAATAATAGCGTTTGAGGATTAAGACTATGACCTGAGTAGAACAGAGGGGCTGCTTAAGCATATATATGTAGCTATAAATAAGGTATGTGTAAACAATTGTTCGAGTAACGTTCAAAACTGATTTTTGTAGCCACAAAATGTGATGGTCGTAGTGGGTATATGCTATTTCAACCTGATTAAATCTTGTCAGAATTAATTTTACCATCGTAACAAGTTGAGAATGATTAAACCAATAAGTTTATATTACATTTTATGCAAATGTGAAACCTCCAAATTGCAGGTTGGGTTTAGGGAGTTTTACAATATTTTAAGTTCTGGAAGTAAGAAAAATACTGGAATCAGCAGATTGCCAAGAGCCAGTAGCATCTGTGTTGTTTATTTTCTAGTGAAAAGTGGAATATAGAGGTAATGCACACAGGTAGGTATGCTCTATTTTTAAGTGCTTGTTGTTCCAATAATTTTCTTCGTGATTTTCTATGTAATCTAAGCAAGGCATAAAAAGTCGAATGTTTTAAAGTATTTTGGACGTAGAATGATTTTATGTGTATAATACATAAATGGTAATGTAATAAGTAATAAGAGGGATAATATTTTTTCATTCGTCTGTCGTGTAGTATTCCATGTATTTTAACGTCTGCGCCTCTGTACAAAAATACTGCTCGCCCCACAATTACTGTCCCTCTTAAATTATAAAAAGGTATGGAGGCTCTTTACTCAACTCAAATTCCTTCAATGAGAAAGGGTTGGTTCGTGGAAAGTTCAGAATATAACTTGATGACTTGAAGATTTTTGGCACCCTGGATAAACTTCTGTACTTTGTAGCAATAATATTATGTCCGTGATGTGATATATGTCGCATAACAGTTTTGATCATCTAGGAGAGTGCAGTTGTGTTTGAGTATATTGAATGTACGCAGTTAAGTTAATATAAGCTTTCTTTATAATAGTTTGACTAAATTTTCTCTACACGTCACTTGGGAGCTGCTCATGTTGTGTGGTAGCTGGTAAAACCGGCGTAGTGAGTGCTCGTCGAAATGTACATCTCCGCTTTTCTTTTCATCTAATATTCATCAGCAAGATATGGGTAACTGCTAAGTTTTTCGTAGTCTGGATGGAATTTTAAATAAATTGTGGGAGAAAATCTAATGACTGTGGGGAAGGGGAAACCCATCGGCAGTGGATGATGGCAGTATATTGTTAGTTCACTGTAAATTTTCTGCCTTGCTACTCTCCCTTAAATAGAGAAAGAAGAAAAACCCCAGAGTTTGATATTATGGACTCGTGCACTCACTTATGATCTGCTGGTCTGACTTTAGCTTTGGTCTCACTCACAATCCCATGGTTAAGCTCCTTTTCCATGCTTTCCTTAACTCGATCATGTACTATTGGGTTTGGTGGGCTACCTTTGCGCTCAATTCGGAGGACGATACATTCATAATGTGCTCATGCTCTGCAGTCTGCTCTCTCTGCACTCAAGAAAAAAATAATAGCTTTCTTTTCTAGCTTTTCTTCTTCTGTATGCTTCTTTTTGATATTCTTATCTTCCCAAATCTATTTACATTTTGACATTTCTCACAGCAACATCGTCACCAGCCACCACACCACTTGCCACAGTGCTTTCCAGAAACAATGTTTCATATTGCCTATTGTGTTCAAGTTTATGTGGACTTGGTTATTGCTAAGAATAGCAAAATTGATACAGTATTGGTAATGGTTTGTAATGTAGGTACTAGGTATGCATAAAATTTATGAAGTGATGAGAATACATCTTGTACAAAAATACGTATAACTATCAAAATGATGTTTGGCAAAAAAAATAATAATTTCTGACACATCTTTATTAGCTGAACAAGAGTCATAAATTATACCAATGAATTAAAAGTTGGAGTTTGTAGAGCGTACTTTCTGCTAGTATATTTTATAGCCTTTTAATAACGTATTTCGCCCTGCTATAAACTGACCAGTAAAACGTTCATTAGTTTCGGAGTGTGACTCTCCCGGTCATGATTTATTGCTACCACGAGATTGTAAAAAAACATGGTAAGGAAAAGTAGAGAGAGGATCATGAATGACATTAATTACCCTCGTTGTTCACGGTCAACGAACACCATGTCATTTATTTATTTAACACATTTTCCCGCAATGAATATATGTGCCAGTTTTGCACATCTGTGATTATCAAACACTTGTTGTAATGTTTTCTTTGAGTATTCAGATTCAGATGTAGTTGTCACATTCATTGGTTCATGGTCATCTGTTTTTAGGGTAAATATTAAGGGTCAGAGGGTTAATATATTCAATCCGGAGTCCCCTTTTTACTTTTAATTTTTAGTGAAACATCAATCAAGTTTCCCTTGCCACTTGTAATTAATTACATTAGTTTCTTTGAGCACATTATTTCGTCTGATG
>JAHZNF010002894.1:0-23105 GCA_027744215.1 Troglopedetes dispersus
TGGCTAAGGTAACTTTCATAGGAAATTGTCTTTTTTTTGCCACGGAACTCTGAAACTAGAATTCGGATCTGCCAGAAGAAATTTTGTAAGGTTCAAAATTTTTAATAAAAATATACCAACTATTTTCAACGTGAAGTTATTTCCTCGAGGAAATTCTATTCCATGTATAAAACAGCTTGAATGGTAAAGTCGCACTTTGTTCAATATTTTATAGCCTCACAGCTTGTATGCGCATTTTCATGTCACAGCTCAGCTACAAAGGTAGAGATGAAGCACATGACGAGAAAAATGATGGAACTGACGAAATGACTATCATTTCCTTCAACACGCCTCACAATCATTGTCAAAGATGAGTTTTCTCCATCTTGAAAAAAAAAATCGTAAAAAGCACGTACTTGACTCGGATAATCAGGTAAAGCTAATAATAACTTACGATACGGAAGAATAAGGGCAAGTGCTTGATATCGACGATAACATTAAAAATCTGGCGACGCTTGATCTCCTTCAGTACATCACGGTAGGAGGTTGGAGATACTTCCCGAGTGAAAATCTCCGAACGCCTGCTACTCAATCCACCCTTTTGTGTTGCCTCTCGCTTCTTAATCAGATACTCGATTTGCATCAGACCTGAAACAAAGAAAAGAAGGAATACAGTTTTTTTTATTTACTTGTTTCACAATTCTCGTTCAGAAACCATGCACAGGGAACCCCGTATATTTTTAGTTTATAGTTTATGGTCTGAGATACGCACCAAAAAAAATAAAGATTAAAGCAACACATGCAATCACCCAGTTATAGTAAACCTGCCATAACCCAGTTGACAAATTTTTGACAAAAATTTCCAAATCTTTTCCACTAGAAAATATCCAGTGATTACCATTGAATGAGAAGAAGCTCACCAGATAATAACAAAGATTATGTTAATTAACAAGTGGATAATCTCCACTGAATGGAGTCTTTTATGTCATGTCTCAACAAAGCACAACTCTGAATGCTAACGATGTGAAGCACATTTTCACAAAAAAATGGCGCGTGGCTCCTCCGCCTGGCTACAACTGATAAAGTGACAAGAAAACTGGGAAGCCAAACTTTCTCTTTGCATCCCTGGGGCACTCTCAGAAATTTTTTTGCCCAGTATCACTGGAGACCCGTCTCGCTGCTGCGGAAGATGCGATGTAACAGTTTGAGTGAAATTTGAGTAAAGTTTTCACATTCAATACATTGCAAATTGCAAAGTAAGTCGTGTCTTACATCCAGTTTTCCTAAAAATGGATATCTCAAAAGTAACGAAAAGTTTAATGTTGTATTCCAAATTAAATGGTGGAAAATATTAATATGAAAACTTCAATAGTTTGTCAGGGAGGAGAGCTGGGAAGTGGTCTTGCTTATAAGAAACATACATCCGAGGTCCAACAGTTGTACTACAAGTGTTCCAGATTAACGTCGCTTGATGGATAATGTGAATTATTTATTTGCAGTGGGATATAACGACTTGTTCATTTTTTGGGTTAATAGTCACTCAAAATCCCCTTTTCGGAGGTAGACAGAGAAGGCTTTTTGTTTCGACTTTTTTATTGGACAAGTTTTACGCGTTTTCCTAAAATTTCCGGGACTGGCATACATACATTCCTATGTAGTTCCACTTCTCTGAAGACTCCAAATCAGGTGGATAATAATCCCATTATGCAACGTTTCGTCTGCTTTTGTATATTTTCCATGAAAAGTGAATTATCATGGAAAGCTGGAGAAACTGCTTTTTAACCAGTAATTCTTTTTGTTTCAACTTTGTCAACGTCAAAAAGTATTGGATTCCGGCTTGGAAACGGTAATTGCCTCCTCACTCGACTGTAACTATATAAATTAGTAAATTCGGAGTAAAACTTGCTTACGCAGGATCCGTTGCAAAGCGGAACTGAGCCAGACGAACCTGACTTCTAACAAGAAATACAGCGTTGCTTCAAGGGAAGCCGGGTTAAAGGAATAAATGATAAGGCAAGTTTGGAAAATTAATTCATTAGTCATGAATACTATAATACTACAAAGATAATAGTAACATATTGATTTCCACAAGTGTTGAGGAAACTTTGAGGATTTCTTGGAGTGCGTATTCAAGAATTATTTTGTTATCCTTCCTGAAAGGAGGAGATTCCAAAAGTGATGGAACTGCTCACCTTCTGCAGGTTTCTTTCAAAGAACGCCATGTGTCTTAATGCATCACAATGTGATCACTGAGAAGACATAACTTCCAATTTCGTTATTTAACCTGCACTTAACAGAAAAAAAACCCAAGGATGTTCGGCATGAAGAGTGAAGTGAAGTGCCATTCTGAACTTGTCACCATTCTTATACCATTCCTATCAATTATTTCCAGTTTCCTCCAGAAAGAAAATCGTCGCCGAAGAAGGAGAGCGACTCAACTCAGCCACATACTTTACGACTGTCTTCAAGTGGCACGGAGACATTTCATCCTACTTTTTGTAGTGTGTATATGCCATCCACGGTACAAAAAATGGGGTAGTCTATTGCCGTTTGAAGAGTAGACGGTCGTCGCCATAATTACGTATTAGAAAGAAATTTGGAGGAAAAGCATCTGTTCAAGTTACGCTCCACAATAAAGTTGGAGTGCCAAAGAAAACAACAGAAGTCCTCCGACACACAACGCCATCGTCTCCATAAAAGTACACGTTTTTTTTCTCCACAGATATTCGGGCTGAAGACCGCCGACGAAACGAATGGAGCAGCGCACACATACAGAATTTTTTTGTTCTAACTATGAGGAAGCTTACTAATGTACACGGACCTTTTTTGAGGCTTGGAGACAAGCATCCTCTCTTCCTTTTGCTATCATTTAATCCAGTATCAGTGTAAAGTGGAGAAGAATCGGAGGGAGCGACAGACTCGGGGAAAAATCTTGGTCAAACTTTCTTCGTGTTTCTGGTAAATACGGAAAATGTAGCAGTGTGACAACACTACATTTTGGCCCAATTCATTCATTAACAGTGGGACAGTTATGTAGCAAGTTTGCCTTCCAACTTTTTTCTCCTTCTTTATAATCTTTTTTTTTCTGCACACATGTATAACGTACAGAAACTAGGATGGAGCTGCATTCCCGCCCATTGCATTACATTTTCACTAATTTGCTTTCCCAAAGTACATCAAGTCCACCCATTCTGTCGTTTTGTGCTCGTTTCCTTCTCAGAATGCATTCCAGTAGATAGTTTCTCCCTAAATTTCTTCTTACTCGCTCAATTGAGGTAAACTGTATTCCTGGTTTTTTTAAAAAAACATGAAGTTACTAAGAAAAAAAGGATGTTTTCTTTACACAAAAAAGTGTTCACATCACTGCGCTTTTATATGCTTTGGTGAATTTATGAATGCACAAAAGTTGACACTTTTCATTCTCAGAAAGGCATGGAGCAGATAGTTTTCTCTTTTTTTGTGCCGCGTCTGCGTACGACAATGAAAGAAGGTTCTCTCTAATCTGTAATTAGTCTGAATTCTGTAATTCCTAGAATGTCGTAAAAATGGGAAAGGACAGGCTCCAACAAAAAATATGTACGACGTTTCGTTATTTACCAGTGTTGTCAGAGGAGTGTGTACAGTACAGTGCAAAAACTTGTTTACTTTGTGTGTACAAAAAATGTTGTAATTCATTTAGTATTTAAACTTTTCCCCGACTTTAATTACAATGTTTTTTAAAAGATACTTATTTCAGGAATTCTTCAGTGGCACGGAATGTGTAGAAAATTGGGCTTTGAAAACCACAACATAAATTTATGTACCACTACTACTCCCTCACTTAAAATTATAAGTAGCATTCTCCAAAACTTTCCCTCTTCAAATGCAAATTCACGTACTCCATCCATCCTCCAAAGTAAAATATAGTTACCATTGTAAATCTCTGACTCTTCACAAACTTTTTGCCAACATGGAAAATATATTAGGGAAATTTTGTGAATGAAACGTTAAGCACATCCTGCATTTCCATAATTTAAGGTTATCGTACGCGCATTGACAGTAAAAATTGTTATCATTGAAAGAGTTCAATTCGTCATTCAATTTCTGGTTGTAGTTTATAGACAAGCACATAAAACTACACTTCTAGCCTTTATCGCCACAATTTTTATAGGTGTTCAGCAAAGATATTTTATGGTAGAGCAGGATGCCGCGCGTCGGTCTAAATATTTTTCTCAGGGTTTATCTTTAAACATTCTATAGACAAAAAGGGTCTTGAAAATCACAGATTTTGCACACGTGAACCACGTCCTCATTCAGCCTAGTTTTTCCCGGATTCCCCAGAGGAAATAAAAAACGAGCACTATGAGACCATGTCCTCGAGGAGAAACCTGGATGTGGTCGAGATGTTGTCGATTCCAAGAGCTCAACTTCCGAGACTCAAAACCACGCACCACTTACAAGATATGCTACCTTGTGGATGAGCCCAATTTTCAAAAGAAAATATATTCCTCTACTATTTCAAATTAACCATAAGAATTCATCCCGTTAAAGCAGAGTGCAGGTATATGTACACATAATGCACCTGACAACAGCTTTTTAAACGGACGATTTTAATTGCAGGAGAAATGTGGTATGCAAATAAAATTTTTAATTCGAATGCTTTCCGTTTTTTTTTGTAGAAAAATTAAAATGCAAAACTGTCTTTTCCCTATCTTAACAACTTTGGGATTCCGAACGGACTCACTTATCAGCAATGTAGCAGTACTCCTTGTTAGAAGACTTACACACACGTTCCAGTTTATTGCTATCGCGGAACAGTTTACCACACAACATCGAAGTGGAAAGAAGCTAACTTGTGAAACGGACGCACTCATCAGCAATGTAGCAGTACTCCTTGTTAGAAGACTTACACACACGTTCCAGTTTATTGCTATCGCGGAACAGTTTACCACACAACATCGAAGTGGAAAGAAGCTAACTTGTGCAAGTGGGTTGGAACAAAAATTGTCATCACTGAGTACTTTGGTAATCCCTGACGCGGTATTAATAATTAGTGAAATATAAAAATCCTGGAACCTCTCGAGCTCTTGGTCCTTCTGAGTCTCAGCTTGTGTTCATCAAAGGATTAGTTAATTGATTCTCCACGTTTTTAACACAAACTTTGTTTTTATTTTCTATTTCGCCAAAATGTTTTTGAAACACTTTAGTACTTGCAACTTGAAATGTGTTCTCATTGTGTTCGAATTGTTCACTAAGAGTTTATCTTCATACATTTTATCGTGTTACATAATCTAAAGGATTTACATGGGCAGGTCAGACATTTGGTGAAACTAAAGAGGTAATTCCTTTGAGCTTGTAAAGCAACACTTCACCTCGCTCAGTACAAAAGTTTAATCCGCCAGGCTTTTCATTAATGTCTGGGTTTTATTCGTTGGGATTGGGAAAGTTTCACCTAGAAAGGTTTAGCTTAACACATTAAAGTATTTTGTTCTAACCAAAATTGTTTAATTTGTGAAAGATGAAGCTAGTATTCTCATTTATACATTATGCGTACTGATCCGCACACCTTATCAAATATAGTTTTATTTTTTTCGAAAGTGTGAGATACATATATTCCAGTCAAAATGTTTCTTCATAGAAGGCATTAAATCTAGGATCTAATAAACTCACACCAAGTCAAAATGGATTTGAGAAAGTTATATCTTTCTCAATTTACTTCCACCTTCTGTTTCCCGAACGTACAAGATCTCTCCTTCTTTTTATCTCCCACGCATATCTGCATACGTGTGCATCGCAACACATAAAAACGTAATCAAAATACATATGTAAACCTGGAGTGCTCTTTTTATTGGGCATTGCTGGGACGTGGATGTTTTACAAAATGCATTATGAATTGTCCATACTTTTCTCCGGCTGCTGAGCACGTCAACCTGAGTAAAAGTGTGCTTCGCGAACTTCACCCTAACCTGGTTCTTCCCTTGAAAATAGAAATAAGTCTGGTGAGGCGCAAGGCGGAAGGAAAAAAAGAGAGACAATGTGCTTTTATCCTTACTTGAAACGCGTGAATGTGAATCCATTTCCCCACTTTCCGAATCATTACACAAGAATCTGAGCGAGGAGGAGATATGCACTCTCCAAATTTTTATATACCACACGGATCCCTAAGCAGGTACATAAAAAGTAAGTGGAGTGAACTGTTGTGTGTGTGCGTGCCTTCACTTTGGATTAGTAGGATCTTCATACTTTCTGATAAGGGCGGAGGAGGCGCACAGCTTTTCGTTACAGCAATTACGATCTATTCTCACCTCCATAAAATTTATCCTTTTTTATTAGCAAGAAAAAATTGTTTGCATTTTCTACGTGGCTAACAGGAAAAATCGAATTCATTTATTTATTAGTACAAGCACATTTGTGTGCATACTCAAATATCCAAACAGAAGTTCGTGTATATATTCGTATATATATTTTTGAAGAGGGCAATTATGGGGGTAAACCTGTTTCTCCAAGCTATCAGTGAAAATTGCCTTGCTTTGCTTTCCTAGTAGATGAGACTCATTCATGAATGAACCAGCCTTTTTAAAATTATTGTGCTTAGCCGGGCTTTCTGGGATGTATTAGGAAACGGATCCTTTTACAAAGTGTTTACTTTTTAAAGAGACGATTTTCCATCTCAAAGTACCCCTTTAAGTGTGTGGCTTGGAAGTAACTTTTTCTTCTCCACATCATTGCTTGGAGAAAGTTCTTTTTGAGGATGGAGCGTTTACCATAATTACGTGATTCCACTCTTGTGTGTGTCCCCACACAACTGGGTTTCATTTCGTATTCAGGAGCAATTCAATTTCACTTAAATACATACAAATTGCGTCTAATGGGAAAGAAATTAAGTTTTTTCTCTTGCTTACCATCTGGCTCTTCGTACAAAAGGGCGACGCGCGTCCAGTTTAAAAATAACACAGCATCCCTGAGTGCCATTGCTAGAAGCGACCTGGATGGAGTTAGTTTCAGCGGATAGCCGTTCATTTGGAAGCTACTACTTGATACTGCTGTTGAGCGGGACAGAGGCTCCGAGTCGTAGACCGAACTTGTCGGTAACATCAGAGGTAAATCCAGCGAGAAAGACAAGGATTTCAGGTGAGACTCTAAACTCATGTCGACCCCGGTGGCGAACAGGGCGAAGATGCCTCCACTCATCAACTGACATCCTGCAAAAAAAGTAATTTATTGCGTCATGTATGTACGTGCCAACAAATTATACATAATCACATTCGTAATAATAATGAAGCCTAATTCCTACCAAAACATTTATCATCATTTCCATTTCCATGCATCACGCATGCAGCACCATCACAGTCATCAATCCACTTTTCAAGGTGACTCGGGTTGTACAATTTTTCCAAAGTGGTAATTAATATTCTACTGGTCACCCATTACAAAGATATCACGCAGCCCAGGGAAAGTTTTCGGGGAGGTTGGATCTCCAATAATTCACCGGATTCTCGTCAGGATTTCGAGGAAAACTCCCTTTCCTACTCTTGCACAACCCACAACTTTCTGTTTGCAAGGGTGTGAGTGATTTTCGTGTGGGCTTTGTTCCATATATACACATGTCCCGTCATCACTCAAATTTCAGCATTCTCTGTTGATTTGGTTCACAGCAAAGAAAGGACTTGTGTAATTCCACGAGCAAAGTTAAGTCGTCAGTGAAAGTAGATCCCATTGAGGAACGATTAGGGTTACGACGGCTTGCTCAACATTAGAAAAACGTTAGCAGGGCATTTACAAGGTTGATGTGGGTGACATGCCTTGCATGCTTGAACTCAAGTCATTGGAGAACCATCAGCTCATTCCATTATTCACTATCAAACAAATATTCCGGGAATGATAAGTGACGCCAGTCTGTCAATGTGTCTGTCTAGCTCTGTCTGTTTAATGTGTGCTTAACTCCAAATGTGTTGCACCCCTTTAATATTAATATATACAAGGTTGTGCGCAGTCACTCAGATAATATTTTTAGATAGAATAAAATCGTGCGATGATGTTTATCGAGAGTTTGGTTTGCTAAAAATTGATATTATTCAGCTGCACCTTACGTGCTAGCTTCCATGAAGGCCTTCTGAAATGCTTTCCTATGCAAACACAGACACTCACGGAACAGCATAAGCCATGTCACCATAAAACAATCATTAATACCATCATCAGAAAGGCATTGAGCTCTTCCAGTCAGCTTGCATCCGGATATTATTTCTCTTCGCTGGAACTGAACAACGGGAACGTGATTGACGAGACACTGTCTGTCCGACTTCTTGAAGTAATCGTGTAGACAGTGAGCAGACGCTCATGTGACTATCTTCAAAAGAATTCGTTTCAATGGTGGGTTTAACTTTTTGTGTCCCTACGAAGACTCCATCCAACACGTTTGGACTATGAAATGACCCAAAATGCACACTTTGGGAAAACAGGTTTCATGTGACATGTTGAATAAAAAACGTGCTGGGTGGAGATGGATGGATGAATGGAGCAAGTGTAATTACGATTAGCTGGGATGAGTCTTCCACTAATCCCTTGCAGATGAACACCAAGCCAAGTTTCAGCCAGCTAGTGATCATATTTCCCAATCTGAATACAAAACTGTGCATGTTCCACAATATGCTCATCTTCCTGTCACATTATTTCATAATATTCAATCATCTCGTTCACAGCTGATCATACCAGGATACTTATTATACTGTATTATTATTTTAATATGGCGCTTCCTCTAAAAAAATCCAGATACCACAGGAGACATTTTGAACGACAGCAAGGATGACAATTATGAATGTTTTCGTGTCATCTCTTCATTCTTTGGGATGCTCAACAACCACCTTTCCTCACAAATTTTGTGGGCTCTATGCACACGCATTTAAATGCTTTAATACTAATATCAATATTATTCCATTGGGTTATGTGCCAAAAATAATATGTGACGTGCACACGAACATTCTTTTGTAGTTGCACAAAGTCACATCAACATATTCTGCTGCATAAATATCCTCTAATAAATGTAGCCTTAAAGAGTTGGTGTTGGTACCAACATGCTAGATTATTATTTTGCTTCATAAATGAAAAAAGAGGTGGCTATGAGGCCCTTTCAATCTGACAAGGAAATTTTCTCTCACCGGGAAATGTGTTGGAAAACAAATCTATTTACCCCAGAAATATTATTAAAGAATTGAATATTCAGATTTCCACACTCATGTTGTTTTTTTCTGTTGTGTCACTAAAATATTATTTTGCCTGAAGGTTTGAGCTTACAAGACTGTAATTTTGAAGATCTTCCACTGAAACATAGAATGCATAATATGATATATTTATAATATGTTGACCAGAAAAACTGAGAATGCTCCCTTGTAAGAATTCATTCCTGCTTTTCCCGATAAAAGGAAGCCTCCGAGAAACCTGAAAGGGAGCACACTTCCACCTTCTCAAAGTCTACTTTAGTCTGGTGAAATAAGTTTTGCATCCTTCTCTGATCACGGTGATTTCACCGTGTGTCTTCCTCATCGATGTACAACTTTTTTTTTGCCGAATTTGATAGGAAAAAAAAGAGAGGCACCAGCGAATAAAATATTATCTTTCTCGCTCAACTACATAATGCAAATCACTGGCTAAAAAGCAGCCAACAACGTTATACATCTCCGTTGAACCAGAAAGGCTATATTTCTAAATGCACACACATGCTCATATTATTTTCTCTTCTCGATAATAATAGGAACAAAAGAAGCCTAAGCCAGGATAATAAATATAAGATGCATGTGCTGTTCAAAATAGCATCCACACGTTCGCTTCACTTGTTTCCTTTTTTTCCCAAGTTCTTTACTATCCACAGTACATTCTGCTTTGATGATCAGATCATCATCAGCTCCACCGTTGATCAGATGAACCTGGGCTGCGACTATGAAACATTACTTTTGAAAAGAGAGAGAAAAACCCCTTTCACGGTGGCACAGGACTCAGCTCAGAACCGCGAAGAGGTTCTCCTTCAACTTTTTTTTCACTTGGACTTGTTTTCCCTGTATTTTTTCTTCTCTGCTCTGCTCTAAAATTATATTATCCTTCTGAGCATTTTATTGTGTTTAAAATGCAAATGACTTTGGAGGGAAAACTGACTTCCTTTTCCAGCGTAGTAGCAGCAACACTCGCGCTCCTCAGATAAGGCTGGTCTAGATGGATCTCCTAGTTTTGCCGACCCTTTACATCAACTCCAAACCTCCGTCTTATATGTACTGGGATGTTTTTATAAGAAAATAGAAGGATGTACACCACTTTCTAATCACATATGAAGAAAATGTATCTCTGGTTGTGCAAGCTGCTATGCTAGAATTGTATCAACAGTATATAGGCTATTTTTTTGTGAAAAAATAAAGTAGAGACCTTCCCTGTATAATATTCATATTTGTTATTATTTGTTGGATTTTTATGGATTCATTCTTTGCACAGTTATGGGAGTTTAGCCGTAACTAGCTCTATCATTACATTAACATAATTTTGAAACGAGGAAATTTCACTTCATTGATCCCACAATATATCACCGTTAGTGACAAAATATAGTATATAGGATTTCAGAACGGTACATGCAGCATTTTTAAAATTTGAGCAAAATGTTTTTTTTTACAAAGTTAGCCATGGAGAAAGATTAGCTTTATTCCAAATACCTAGTGTAAAAACACAAAAGAACAAACATGGTGTTTTTCTGCATGAGAATAATAACTGACTGCTTATATAATTCTTGAGTGTGTGAACAAGTAACACTTGACTCGACTTAAAATGACGACAAAAGTAGCAATATTATCATCTGTACCGTCACATACTACTGAGAGATTCCAATATAATATGAGAGTTTAGCAAGAACTTGTATCATGTTTTCCCAAGATTTTTTCATGGGGAATCTTGAATTAATTCACATGCAAGAACTTCGCTTGCGCTAATTAAAATGCATAACCTGCACCACTGCGTAAAGAGGCTTGTTCCACAATATAGCACAAGTGTAATTTCTTGGAAGTTGCAACAAACTGAAAAATAATTTTATGCATTACAGTCGCATTTCTGATGGGAAAAATAACTACTAATTGCGTGCTAAATTTGCCAAGCGCACTGCTCGAGCATAAGTTTTCCCTTCACATATGTAAACACAGTCAGCATCAAGGTTAGACACTTAACGTGCAACACACGAGACTCTCCGGAATTCACCTGACCTTCGGTAGAAAAAAAGTTTGGATAGGAAAACGTGAAGAAATCAGAAAGAAAGTATTCCAACTAGAAAGGTTCACGACTCAGGAAATGCAGATAAAGGTTTACCTGAAAGAATTCACTGTATCGACTCAGCTTGAATGGATGCATTCACGAAATAATGAAAAGTTGGAAAGGCATGGTAATGATCGAGCTCAGGAGCATTTCAATTTGAACACAAAAACTTGTAAACTTTCATCGTGTGTTTCCTTCTGAATACAGATGTTGCGTGGATTTGACTGAAGGATGAGCTGAGCACAAGAAAGGTTTTTTTATACTTTCAAGGTAGTAATAAAAAGAATCAATATCTCTAAACGAATTTGATGTCGATTCAATTGGCCACTGTCGAGATGACTTACGGAATGCAAAACGAAGCACACGGGCCACAGAAAAAAAGGTGAATGGACACAATAAAAAAATATGAAGCTTTCCACGCATTCTTGTGCTTCATTCCAGTTATCAAGTATGCAAGTTGAGATGATGTTGAAAAGAGCAAAACTCCTGCTGCTATTGAATACATGAATGATAATCAGACGCCTTTGTATTTCACATCTCAGAATTTTCTCATAACTTTTCATATGTTTCCCACTTGTATGGCTAGATAATATTGGATCACTTTCAAGCGCTAAGGAATAAGTCACGGAGATAAAAAAAATGAAATTGTGAGAACAAGCAAGACGGAAAAGTGAGGGGAAAAGGGAAGAAAACAAAGGCTAAAACCGAAGAGCCTTGTCACTTTGCTGTTTTGGCTGTTATTGGACGCTGAACTCTTTTCGAGGGATAATGGATTTTACTACAGCTGAGCCAACACGGGAAGGCCAAGAGTTTACAAAAAAATACAATGTTTACCTATTCTCTACTATCCACCACTTATCACAAAAGTGGTGGACCCACCAATTTTCACCGGCAGCAATAATTTTCAGGTAGGGCATCTTTGTGATTCTTCGATTGATCAGCATAAACACATGCGTTTGTAGGCGAGGTTTTAAGACGTAGCTTTTTATTTCAGTTGACCAGGCCCGAAGCAGGAAATTACCACAAAAGACAAAATTTAGTTCTTAAATTCAAAACATTGCCATCTTAAGTACGCATTAACAAATGTCAACAGGTGTGCTTGTCGAGCCTCAAATCCTTCATAAATCCTCAACATCTTTATACGTAATTTTCACGGACCTCCTTACCACAATTTGCCTGCAATCATGCTTTTCGCCTATCAGTTCAAAACTTGCAAAGATGTCTTGCCTTGTTAGTTATTTCATAACGTTAGTTCAAATCAAAATGTTTCGAGAGCACAAGTTTCATGTTTTTTTTTGAATTGCCAATGCATTTTTCGAAACAGAGGTATAATCCTACTTCAAGATGATTGCACATAAAATTTCCGTATTCCAATTGAAACACACTTGAAAGTAACGTAAAATTTTATATTGGAACTTTTACAAAAACAATCTTCTGAACAGACCTTGGATATTATTGTCCTTATACTCACCACTCCCAAAATACCAATTTTGTGTAGTAGTAGGTAAGTGTTTATCAGAAGGTAATGGATATGATCATGCTGGTCATACGATTTGTGTATCATTTGCTGTTTCCCAGGCGCACATACTTCAGCTTTTTCCCTGGAGAACCAGCACTTTCCTTCACAGATGCAGGTACACGGACAATACTGAGGAAGATAAGAGGTGGATGTAGAAATTGTGTAAGCTAAAATGGTTGATAAAAAATAACAAAGAAAGCTCCCACTTTTTCTCTCTTCATTCTCTTTTAGTCTCTCCATCCCTCAGTTTTTTTTTCTTCGTTGTTTCCGTACAATGTTTTTTGCATGTTCCATGTAAAAAAGTTTTACATATTTCTTTTCCTTGTAAAGTGGCAATCTATAATATTCATAGGGCGCGGGGTGGAATAAAAATAATATTTTTTTTGTGCTGGCTCAACCATCTATCCTCTCACTATTTGTCATGTGACTGCGTGAGTGAATATACTTTGTTGGAGTTATTCCTCCTCATGGAGAACTTTAAACTCGATCCCAGTGAAGCGTGCACTTTTCTTGTTGTTTTTCATCTTTGTTTTCTTAAGTGTGTTATAACGCTTTCACTGAACGGATAAGTTCTCATCTGGCTTCGTTTTGAACCAACTTTTTTTTTAAATGGGGGATATACCCATGTTTTCTGCTGTTTCAGCAAGCATGCTACATCATAGTTCTTTTTTTTCTTCTTAGGTGTTGTCCCTTGTCATGTAATGGCACACCACCACCACCGACCAAAAGAAAATCATGCAAAATAATAACTCTCCTTTGTTCAAACTTTTTTGACTGTGTAGATCATAATCCATATATTGTTTTTTCTCGTTTGTATTATGATCAACATGGTCGTCATCTTCGGTTCAGTAGACGACCAGCTTGTAGACTGTGTGCTCGAGCTGAACGTGATGCATGCATGTATGAATGGATTGGAACGGTGAAGGTGCTTGACTAGAAAATATATTGCACACACACGGAAACGTTTATGCGTGGTCCTGCGTCTTCTCCCTGGAAACTTTTCTTTGTGAGATATCGAAAAGTGAAGGGAAGAAGCATATGAGTATAATAACATTACAGATGCATGAATGTGTGCCCATCGCTCCTGAAAGAATGTGGAGGAAAACTCACTTTCCGCCATTTTTATGTGCCGTTCCAGCCAGTCAAAAGATGAAACGGCTCAATGCATTTAAATCTCTTTATGCTCCCTTCTCTCATATGACACACATGCTGGCATTCTGAAAAAAAAACTTTTGGGCATAGTAGACCATCTCCTCTTTACTCTTTGTTAAATTTCAAAAACACTTGAATATTTTCCTCCACTATTCTTCCATCTCTCATATATAATAAATTATATGGTTAGAGTTTTATAGTATGGAAAGATAAGTTTTTTGTGGACGAAGTACAATGCTAACTTTTCCTCTTGTGTCGCCAATATTCTATCTGGAAAATTACGGAGAGGAAAATATACATGGAAAGTTGGAGAAGATACCTTCTACTTCAATATTTGTGCGTGGAGTGTAAAAATATTTTTTCATTGGTGAGCTAAAAATATTCACATCGCCGCAACTGGGGATATTCAGTCTGAGCTGTGCACTTGACTTCAAGTAAATAATAAACTGACAAAGTGGGTAATAATGTTTGTTTTAGTTATCTTAGACTCAACTGCAAACCTTTAAAACAGGGAGTCCTTTTCTACGTAGAACATTTATATATTTTGTCACTGTCGCTATTCCAGATGAAAAATATTCCATCTCAATTTTATATATTACATTGCTCATTCGTATTTTTACATCCGTCGTTTCAAGTAATATTACGCTAAAGCGCTGTCAGGCTAAACCATGTTACATATGTTTGGTTGTCGAAAAGAAGATAAAATATTGGGTCAGGTAGCACTCATATTTTAGTCTAGTGAAACTCATGAAATAGAAATCATCACACATGCTTCAAGCACAAGAGTAAAAGCACAAATACTAGCATGATCTGATGCGTTCAGTTTGTCTTATTATTATTTGCATAATATTCTTCTCACAAATTGTATAGTCTACATACTTGTCTACAAAATAACGTAATGGTTCAAGTAAATCAAAGTGACAGTTTCTGCCGAAATAGCAGTTGATTGTTTAACGACATCCTATATTTCACTCTTGTCATATTTTTTGTTTCAAAATGTCTCACATTTTACACATTTGCAAAATTGATCTCATACATTATATTCCCGTAACCAAAAATATACAATTCTGAGAATACAACAATCCCATTTTTGACAAAGACACTTGGTGTTTGCGCCTTGCGCCCCTGTTGGAGAACATTGTACCCAAAAAAAATTTTGAGAGCATAGAGAGAGAGAGCGCCGCTGACACCAATATTTGTGTGTCAGTTATCCCTGTCCTACAACAAACACAATATTACCTTTTTTATATAATGCCTCCATTCAATTTTATCCTTTCCTCCTCTTGCCTCCTTTCATTCCTCATCTTTGTTGATTCTGTCAGACGCTCCTCATAGCGTCTTAAAATTGTCCATTGTGTTCTTACGCAACAATGCTATCTGGGCTAAGCACGTCGTTGTTTTCGACATTTTCCCGAATTTTCTACCTTTCTCCGTCCATTCATTCCAAATGCACAACAATGTCAAATATTTATATCTTCACGAATACTACCCTCAGTCCTCACTTCAACCTTTTCATTCTACAATAACATAATATAAGAATGAAGTAATATGAAGACCAAAAAGAGAAAAAAGATTTCCACATGTATTTCCATGCATGCAAAAGAGAAAGCCGTCCACAAAACTTCTCATATTTTATGTGCTTAAGTTTGCTTAATTTAAATGCTACTTGTGCTCACAATGACCTCCTTTTCTTATACACATTGAAGATTGAATTTAGTCCAAATTATCTACCTTAATCTTGCCCTCTCCTGCGTCCTAATGTGCCCGTTTTCTCCCCTTTTCTCTTGACATGGATGGACTTACTAGAGAAACTGGCATAACTTGTCAACCCAAATTGCTCATGCTACACTGCACGCAAAAAGGAATCAAAATTGTAGGGACGACCAAAAAAATGCTGGTCAGTTCGTCCTCATATCATGGGAGTGTAATAGCAATAAAAAGTAATAATAACCCATTTATCCTTCTTCCTTTGTAGCTTCTTTTTATATTAATACGTATATATGAATATATGTCTACATACTTAAAGGAAACTGCGACCGACAACAAGAAAAAAAACTTATTTTTCTGTCGTCGCAAAAGAAAACTTATACTTACTTCTGGAAGCACATCGTCCCACACAAAAAGAATTAGTAAGCATAGAAGAAAACCCGAGCATTTGTGTAATAATACACGAGAAGGTTTAGTGGCGAAGTTAGTATGTCATTGTACCGCTTTCCCCCAAAAAGCATATACCCATGTGCATGAGCATTCTTATTTGAAGTTTTATTTTTTTTTGCACGGGGCAACGCATAACAAGATATATGCCAGACTCGTGCAGATATTATAATGGGAAATAAAGTTATGCTAGACATAGCCTCCGACAACAAGTACAAGTTGGAACTTTTCGATCGGAAATGTTGGTCAAATCATTCATACCGGAGAGATGAGAGAAGTCAGGTGAGTATATGCAGCAAACTCAAAGTCAGATACTTTCTTCAACAAAAAAATGAAGCCAGTAAAGTTCTCTTGTCAAGAAAAAAAAACGAGAACGAAAGTTTTTTTTTTCGAAGGCTGCAAAAGTTGAGAAAAATATGTAATAGGTTTTTTTCTCCAAGGTGTGGGTATAGACAGCAGGTAGGCTGTTTTCCTTTTGGTTGAGAGAAGAAAAAAATGGAGGATGGCTCGTTACTCGTTACATGCAGGGGAAAATATAGAATGAACTTGTGGAGGGATTATTATCAGAGCTGGCTTATTCTTCTATGATGATGATGATGTTGGTAGAAGACTCTGACAGCAATCGATCTATCATTGCACGAAAAAAGATTCTGGGATGGCTCCGTGCTGGTGTTTCTTACTAATGATGATGGAATAATAAAAGGCGGATGCGTTTTTTTTCTTATCTCGTTCACTTAAACTCACCTATTTTTGATGCTTGGAAGATATCATTATTCTTGTAGTAGAGAGTGCGGTAGACGAGCGTCGTGTTATTTCCCAAAAGCTTTCGCTCGCGGTTTACCGAGAACACGGCATACTTAAATGCAACTTCCACGGGCGATGACTTCAACTCTTCAGGAAATATTCCACCTGTAAACACAGAGAAAAGAAAAGGAAAATTTTATGTCAAATCCTTTCCAAATGTTAAGAAAATATCTAGTATGTATGTGGCAGCACTATTGAGAGAATAGTAGCAATTATTACAAGAGTCATGATAATAATAATAGCATATTTTCCAGAAAATCATATTTTCTTTCTTTTCTTTCTCTCCATTTTCCCATAAAGACCATGAACTTTTCTACTATATTCTCACAAAGATTCCATCATTTTCTCTCTTTTCAACTTTTTTTATGTTCAAACTACTCGTTATGATGGGAACAGGTCTCATCATCACAAAAAGAACATCAAGAGAAAAAAAAGTTGCCGCGTGAAGGGGGAAATAGTTAGCTCCCTTTTTCTGAGGTGTCATCTTTTTCGCTTGAATGAATCAGGATAATGATAATTCTGGTCATTCTTATTCACAGGTAGATTCCTGTATTTATTTCCCAGGAGATTCCTATTACCAATAGACTTTCCTATTCTGAAACCATGACATCCTCCTGGCACGTTCCTCTACTTTTTATGCTAGTCATATGAGAAAAAAATGTACTTTTGATAAGTCATATTTTCGAACACTGCTGACCACAACTGGAAACTGCACATCCTGCAAGTAATGCCATCCGAACCGGTTCAATAATACTAATCCAATTTGGGCGCGGAATTTCTCTGGTTTCATTGCAAACAAAAGGGTGGTCTGGCTGGCATGCCACCGCATTTCTCACAATGGCTTCAATATACTTGGCCACGTATATATTTTTGATGACCTTTCACGAATCAAAATCATTTTTATGACACCTCCTGCCAAATCTGGAGGAAAGCAGTGATACTTGTGTGGGTGGACGGTAACTAAGGCTATTACAAATTGCAATGCCAATTTCCAATGTCCAGATTATTTTTTGGCGATCGCTCTTGCCAACCTGGAGGAATTGCTGAGCAGCGAAAGAATGATTAGTAGTCAACCATGGACACTTCCGGTACAGATACGGTAAGGTTTCATGCGTGCACACTTCCTTGTTTAAGTTCTCACATTCCGTTATACTATGTTCCTTTAGTGAATGTGGGCTTTTAACTGGAGAGCTAGCTGGGATTTTACTACCTTGAATATGAATCGAGAGGTAATCAAGTTAATTGGAAATGTCAAAAGTACAAATGAACTCTATTTTGTGGAAGTCAAATTCCGCTGTGTGTGAAACAAAAAAATCTTACTTATTCCAGTCTGGAGCAGAAAAAACGTGCATGTCATACATGCCTTCCCCTTGTTGGGGATTTTTGTGTGATGAAAGACGATGCTGAATTGACTAATATGATCATTAGATTATGAATCAGTTCGCTGTCGCGCACGCTTAATTTCCTTTCAGCAACAGCGCTCCCCTGATTGTTCACCTTCTTTTAGCGACATTGAGTAATCTTTGCAGGAGAATAGTAAATGGTGCTCCATGGGACGTCATGCCTATGTCCTTTTATCGCTTCGTTCTTTTACAATCGTTTTTATCTTTATGCAGTACCCATGCTTGTTAAAGTGTATTCCGTGCATATGTACCTTGTGGTGCGCACGTTTATGTTTCCTTTTATTTAAGTCACATTTTCACATTTTTATATTCCCCAAAGCTTTTACAAAGTTATGGTCCCTAGATGGATTCTAAAAAATATTCCCCTAGCGTGTCAATTTATGGAAGTAAAAAAAAGTCGCAAACAAAATATGAGGAACATTAGGAAGGATGGACGATTCGGAGGTTTAAAGGCTCATAAAGATTCTCCAAGATGGTCGTTTTATCGAACACACATGTATTATTCACACGTCAATTGCGAAACTTTTTTTACAACTGTAATGTAATGTAATGATGATGGACGATTAGGCAAGCTCTAAAATATTATGGTTTGACCGCCCATATAAAAGCAACCAAAATTGTGCAAGTGATCAGTGGTGACTTTTTACCTCCAAGTAATATTAAAATTTATATTTTTCCGCTTAATTTACGTAACTGGCAGTGTGAGACTCGTGGTCGAGGTAATAATAATGCATACATCATAATAAAAGGCTATCGAAATGTCATCATCACGGAAAATCCATTAAGTTTTTACGCTCAAGCTTTATCGAAAGTTGCCACAAGTTTTTACACGAGTGTATTCTTATTATTATCCTAACCTTCCATGGAGGGTGCATTAGGCTCAGGTTGTCATTTTATTTTTTTAAACTGTTAAAATACCCCAAAATTTGGTGCATTGCTTTTATTAGTAAAAAAAAGTTGAAGGATATTGTCCCGAACAAAAATTTCATCATGGTTGATTCAGCCATATCTTTTTGTTGATGTGACCGTAAAATAATGGAAAAAGGAATTGGCGGTTTACTTGAAAAACCACTTTGTTAAAAACAACCAGTCGCTTTTGCGTTAGGACACCCATGTTGTTCCACCCGAGTAATATGTTAATATGCTCATCCTACTGACACGGTTTTGTCCCACTGTTTTGCCCGTTGAATACAAATGAAAAAATTCTTTTTGTTTTTATAAAAAGTCGGGGCAGACAAAAAGGCAAGTGGATTGAATCCGCTTAGGAGCCTTTCCAAACAAACACAGTGAAGCAAGATAGTAAATATACTCAAGTGGCATTCCTTGAAAATAAGTACTTTTTTTCAGTTTGGTACTTATGGGAAACCTCCACATCTATTTGGTAACATATGAAGTATTTATTCTGTTAGCATTTTCTCCTTCACTTCTCCTTCAGTGCACGCAACAACTACTGCTCCCTCTTCAAATAGGATTTAATAACGAGACGATAAAAAGTGCACATGTAGAATGTTATCAGCAAGATGATCTTTGACTCGTAATGTCGCTAAGTGCCTTGGACGACACATGTTTTATGTCCTCTCAGTGAGCATGCCCTTCCTTGAGTCTTAAACAGGAACTGGAATCCCGGAGTCCACACAAATATGAGGGAACGCGACAGGCTCTCAGACGTATTTATTGTGCACTAAAGTACACATATACATTTTTTCACCAGAGAATAAACAACTTTCGTGTTTGTATGAGTCGGCTTTCTTTTTTTCGCGAAGAATAAACAAAACATAGATATTTTGTCCTTTGACTTACATATTTTTTTTACTCCGCAACCCACAACTGTAATACTTGTACTATATTATTATGGATATGGTGGAGCATGCCAATTTTACCAACAATTGAGAATGCCGCGCTACATTACGAAAGAGTGGTCATAAAGGTTAGTATGTAAAATATAAAAAAAACGAGTAAAAGGGGAACCGACTCTCAAGGCGAAATATAATATTCTCTAGGCCATATTGTAAAATAGCCACAATCCCCTGTGATGAACATGATGACTCCCATTGTCGTCATCATCAGATGGTGACCGACAATTGGTTAACATTTTGAGCCACAAAATTGAATTGTATTTGGACTCAGATGCGGCATAATTTTCAAACCAACTGCGTAACAAGAACACACATACCTACTTTCAAGGCTATTCGGGAGTGAAGATTCCAATTATGCTATTTTCAGACTCAAATTAGACGTAACAATCTCGTGACAGGGTAAACCAAGACATTTTCTCCTGACGCAATATAATAATTTCTTGCACGTCACCCGTGGTCACAATTTCCAGAATATATTTTCCACTTTGTGAACAAATGGAACAATGCTCACGTTTCCTGACATAGAATTAAGAGTCATCTCGTGAATTCATTTTCGACGAGGGAATGCATTATCGAAAGGAAATATTTTTTTCTGGCAAGAATGTTATACATACCAGGGCGAGGGCAAAAATTGAAGGCAAGAAGTAAATATTAAAAAGGGTTACAGGAAAGATTATTCAACATACTACGCACACCAATAACAATATTTATACTGAAGGTTGACATGCTGGAAAAAAATATCAGCCCTACCTATCGATATCTCGTGGATATCGATTACACGAAGGAACAAAACATGTTCTGAATCTAATCTCTGGAGAAAAGGAATTTTTGATCAATTTCTTCCTTCGCCTTGTAAACATCAGTCGTAAAGGAGAGGAGCTCCTGAAAAAAAAACGTGGCTCAGGGCCACGTTCCACACAGCAACGAGCGACGGTGAGAGGAGATAAGCGTTCCGTGAAAAAATAATAAAGAAAGCAGGTATTCTGGTAGAATGGAATCCAAAGGAATTTAAAGAATGAAATGGACTTTCTCTTCTAATCTGTTTAGCAATGAAAATGCATTATGTATTAAGTGAGGGGCTTGGGCTGCCGGAGCTCTTGGAATGAAAAAAAGTTCTGGGCTGAGTGGATATACAATACATTTCTGATTGTAGTGAGCACAACTTTTGGTGTTAGAAGAGTATTATAAATTCAATTATTTTTTTTAGACAACACTTGATTTTGTGTGTGACCTCATTAGTTATCTGAGGCGTGAAACCGAACATTAAATATTTATATAATATTGTGCTTTTATTGCTTGTGGGGATTTTTTTTCAAATAGAATACATTTGCACGTGGTGGTATCCCTCGCACTTCCATTTCCTTCAGAATACCTACCAACAACTTGGTTCACACTAAGAAGAGATCGAAATTCCGTTAGAAAACTTTGAAAGGAATAGACAGTCCTATTTTTTAAACGAGAAAGTTTCATTTATTGCATTTTTTGATGCAGTTCTTCTCGTTTCCTCTTTCTGCTTGAGAAAGATGTACAACATCAATTATTCAAAAATCATGGATGGTACACTCATTCTCAGAGCAAGTTGCTCATCATCATTTTCTTTACCTGTGGAAAGGAAAGTAGCTTTCCTGTTGGAGCAGGACAGGTAATTGCCTTTCCAGCTTCCTTAATTTTCCTTATCATATTTTTCGTGAATATTCTTGTCGCACAAGTTTATCTTCAGTTCCAAGTAAGATAGGCAAGCCTACCGACGTCGTACTATCCTCTTTCCAAGATATTTCCTAGCAATATTACTATAGCATAGTTCTCTAAAGAATTTCTTATTCAGTTAGTTCTGCTTTTTTCGTAAAAGTGGAGAAAATACTTGAGGAGGAAGGTTACAATATTCAAAAATGCAGGACAGAGTTCTCCAATTTCGTTCAATGAAGTAATCTCATTTTCTTCAAAAAAAATATAGTCGAATGGAGTTTTCCGCATGAAACAAGAAAATTGAATAAAAATTGACATTATCGTGCAATAAAGCAAAATCGCTTCATCACAATATCCACTTGAGAAAGTGCACGAGGACCGTGCTCATCCAAATTCTATGAAATTTTTGCTTGTCCAAAAAAGAAAGGCAAAAGCACAATTTCAGAGAACATCATGGATGTATGACGTCCCCCCCGAAGAAATTTCTGCTGACCCCAATGTGAATCCTGGAGAAAATTATATTTGATGCTGTATACATGTCATCGGCATTTCTTAACTCGTATTCAGTCCCTGATTGAATATCCTTTGATATTTGTCTGGAAATGGTGAGCATTGCTTTGCTTTGTGCACCAAAACTTTGTGCCTTATCAAATAATCCATTTTGCCTGAGGTTCCATTAACTTTGCTTTTATGATCATCATCATTGCTTTAATGGAACAATAGGTTTCCCAATTATCTATTATTTAGATCGTTTGTCAAATTTTGTCAACATAAATGAACTTTTTCACAAATATTCTTGGTCGATAATTTTCTGTCCACAAAGTTGAACAAGTACCGTGGAAGCTATAAAGAAATAACAAATATCATAAATAAATTTTTTTGGCTTCGTCCCAAATGAACTGGTATGCGTATTCCGGAAGCAATATTTTCTGCGTAGTTGATCATCTCCCTGCCTGGATGAAGTAATATCAATAAATCTTAGTTTGTCATGGTCTCCTACTCGATATCTGATAAATGAAATAATGGTCTATACAAAATCCGTTATTGTTTCCGGACTCTAAAGAAATAAGGTCTACTCTCCTCACACAAAGTAAGTAAGAAAGTTGGAAAGATAAAGTAATTGTAATAATTACGTGGTTGTTTTGTGTAGAACCACTGATTCCATCTTTCGTCCAATAATAATTGTGTCAACAGTATTGGAATGTGGAGCCATTCTATGGTGTATAAAATTATAGGGAACAAAACCACGGATACAAAATTAAATTACTGAAATGAGACATTAAGTAAACACAC
>JAHZNF010002895.1:0-10649 GCA_027744215.1 Troglopedetes dispersus
GAGAAAGTTTCTGGAAGTAGTAGCATGAATATGACCTTTGACCTTTTGTGAAAATTACAATGTCAAATGAGCGGTTTATGTAATGTCTGATTCATTTGCAGGCTTATTTACAGAAGTAAAAGCTGTTATGCACAGTTTCATATTAAAAAGTGTGTTTTGCAAATAACTTTTGACGTTTATAAAAATTCCAAGACCTTATTGCACTTCCACAAAGAATTTTTGTTCGTTTCCACCTTCCTCAATCAACTTCTGATGATTATATAGCCGTTTAAAAGTCTCCCAAAAAATGCTCATTATAGGTATTTACATAAGGTGATATTACATGATTTATTATAAAAATGCGGTTTATGGTGCAGAGGAATAAGTCAGTTTGTTTCCAGTTTGTTACAAAGTACCTTTATTAATTTGTTATTGTGTTATTTTAATAATAATACTCTTTACCCTTTATTTACAGACATTTATTAAATTACTTTCACTCTCCGAAACTTTACTCTTGATAGTTTAAAACCAACAGAAATTTATATTCCTTAATATACACTTCTCTCTTCTCCTCCTCAGGCAGGTGTTTCGTGGCGTGTCTCATAGAAATATCCATAAAGGGAATTCATCCTCCCTACAGGTAGCATAATGATATTACGACAATCTTGTTAAATAAAACATCGTAGTATTTTTTTCAAGTATATACAATCTTTCATGTAGTAACAAATTTATTATATTACCTAGAGCGTCATTTGCGGATATTTGCACACGTGATAGTGACTTATTTATCACCTCGACTATGCACTGTACCAATAACTTCCTTCTCTAGCTTTAATGGTGAAAGTTCCTACATGTCATACATTTCTCCATTGTAGGTGTGACTGGCAGTAGTCCACATGAGAAAAATAACGGGTGCTCAACTATGTAGAGGAGTTATGTAAATTTTGTATCAACCTTTATGTGATTTACTACGAATTAATAATAACGACAGTCATGGAAAGTAGGGTTTTGGGTTACATTTACACGTGAAAAGGAATACCTCTGCTGTCGGTAGTTGGTATCAATATATTTTGAACTCTTTCAGGAAATCTAACGGTGGGAATGTGGACTATTATAATTGACATATAATTCATCTGGCACTAACCCCATTTGTTACACAATAAATTATTATAAGTGCATNTTTAGTCGTCTTGTTTTTTATTGTTTCGGCTCCATAAACCACACAATTGTCAAATGAAGACACTTCAGCAGACTACCTTCAATTTGCATACGTCTTTCAGACACCTGGTAATATTGCCCCCATTATTATTACCTCCTCGTTTATATTCTATTTTCCACTTGTCTATTTATGTTTGTAACATTTACTTTAGTATACTGTAAATCAAAAAGTGCGAGCTCGAAAGGCAGAATCAATAGACTCAATAGTTACACGTTGTTTCCTTTTTATAAGTTTTCTTTTATAAACTTTCTAAAATCAGAGGAATCTAATGCAGAAGTCGAATACCTAAAAGTTACCATCATTTTCATACCTAATGTAAATGGATTTATAAAAGCTTCAATATAATTCTTACTTTTCGGTTTTAAAAATAACATGGCATTACATGGGTATTTGTAAATATGGCATTATTTTTAGTGAAGATAAATGAAAACTTTCCCTATCAGGTCCGTCGATGTATCTCCTGAGAATTGGATTATGCAAATTTAGATGTGTCATTCACTCTTGAATTTTTTTAATTAAGTGAAAAGCTATGACTTAATGTCATGGTCCATCTTGTATTAATTAAATAATCCATTTCATAATAATGATAATTTAGTATTAGTAGTATGTACGAAAGCGTTACCTTTGTTTCTTTTGTAATAATATTTTTTATAAACCAGGTATTTTTGGCTGACTATGTAAAACTCAAAAGGTAAATCTGATAAAGATTCTAAACTTTTATCAAATAATTATGGAGGTACAATGTAATAAAATAAGCTGTTTTAGTAAAGTAGGATGGTTGGAAGGGCTTTCAAAAGCAGCTTTAGGCAAAATCACTAATTCTTAACTTTAATATCTCTGGACATTTAAGCAATGCAAATAAATTGGTTGCTCGGATGGCTGAATGTTCTCAAACTACCCCATTGGTTCCTAAAATAATTAGTTTACAACTACAATGCTTATCTGCAGTGAACTATATATTATAATATAATGTAAGTGTTTACAATATTTTTTCATTTGTAGAAGTGAGCTATAGTAGCACCTTTAATTAGAATTATGTAAGGCAATAAAATGTTCAATGCAATTCATACCAAAACTTGCTGTAAAAATTAAAGTAGACAGATGAAATACACCTTAAAATTATAGTTTGTTGTAAAATATTCACAATTCAAACGGTAGCGAAAACAGATGTTTTAAATGACTTTATTATTACTATTACACAATTACATACTGTAATAACTCTGAAAGATTCCCTAATTTGATTTGAGAGATCATACAGGAAGATTTGTTGATTATGTGCCGATTAAGATTGTTTCTTAAGATTTGTTCATTATGGTAAGTAGGCAGTGTGTAACCAAAACAGGAATGCAATTCATCTCAGGCCTTAATCCAGCATTTGGAGAGATCATGTTAGGATTAGATAGTCGATAAAACCGAATAGTTGGAATGGAACATCGTACAATTACTACGAACTACTACATCATATACTCCTCTCCACTCTGCGACTCTGACAGAGAAGCCAAGAGGCATCTTATTCATAAGTTTGAGGAGGGAAACGAATGGATCCACATAGAACAAAAAACACCTTCCGCATCTAATCCTTCTTACACATAATTAATTCTCTTGTTTTGTCATACATGCAATATCAAGTGCAAATCATCCTACACTAAGCATATGACAATATATTTACATACTATATTCAACAATAAAAAACTCGACGACTAAAAAAACTGCTCACGTTATTATGATCATTTAGCAAATGTAAAAAACTTTCCTTGCATGAAAATCAGTTTTATCATATATCACTGTGTTCCAAAAAAAGAAGATTGACGTGCGACGGATTTATTTTAATTCTAGGACCCTATGAGCAATTTTCTAGATCCAATCTTTTACATTTTCTTTGTTCAATGAACATTTGCAATAACAAAGAACCAGGGAATGTGGAAGAAGAACGTTTTTTTCGGTAGGTTTCTTAAAGCTTATTAAGTAATAACTATATACCTGCTGTAATAATAGAGCAATATCTACATGCCTTGGAAAAGTAAAAAGGCCTAAAATAACAATTTATGTGACCTGGATTTTTAATTATTTACAATTAAAGTGGTTTCCTTCTGGCAGTGGTGATATTTTCATTAATAAATTCCTTCCTAGATTATCAGTACTATTTTGGGAAAATGGTATACTTTTATAGGACAAACCCTTGCTGCTCTGAAATTCATGCGTTGAACCTTGACTGTCACCCACTAGCCTCCAACTCTCATGATCATTGATACCATTTAGAAATTAATTCCACTAATTATATAGTGCTAAATTTTTAATACTATAAAAGTATTCTGTAGAGGACAATATTAATTTCAGAAGAACAACCAGGGAAATAATATTGGCAATTTTAAGATTAGGCCTAAAATAGTTAATGAAAAAGGAGAGAGATGTGGCTTCTGAAGTTTTAGTCGGACTTTTGGATTTACTTGTTTTCTGCTTACTGGCATCCTTAGGTTTAGGAATAACCTTCCTACAAAAGCAGTTTTCAATTTTTGTCTTACACTCAGCCTTTGTTTCTTCCGCAATGCATTTTGTCTCACTAGCGCATGGAATGCTTGTAAATGGACTCTTTCGAGCCATAAAATATTCCCTGGACATACATCGTGAATTTTCTACCAGCACACACCGTTTTCCTTCAGCCATAAACAAAAGATAAAATCCATCCAAATCTTCTCTCGAAGTACGACACTCGCATTTCTTGGACTGGCTGCTACATTGCAAATGCAGCGTCCAATTGCACATTCTATTCCCAGAGTCTAAAATTGACTCGAGCTTACTCAGAATCTCAATAAGGTTTTCCTCATCGTTTTCTCCCGTGTGACAGTCCATGTCATTAACCAGTCTTCGATATTCGGCATAGTTGGATTCCTCACTTATGGAAGCACAGCTTGTTCCAAATCCCAATGTTTTTGTGGCTTCAACCTCCCGTTCAAGTCGACGAATGGCTGACGTCAATTCTTGACGCCTCGTGGGAGCAGGTGCAGTGCCAACTGGTGTTGGCGTAGCCGCCAACCGTTCTTGACCAACTTCAACATTTTCCGGTGGCCCCGGAGCCTTCACTGTGGTTGCTGGTAAACTTTCCGGAAGTTTTACAGCAACGTCACCAATCTTTACGACAATTATTCTCTCCTCTTCTTCGTCTCCTTCGTCGTCGTCCTCTTCCTCCGATGAGCTTGCCTCCTGAAATCCACCACCTGATTTTCCAACTGCTGGCTTATCTATAATTTGATTCTCATGCGTGCCATCTGGAGGACCAATCTCGTACGGTGGAATTTGAATCACCGCTGCCGTTGTTAGCCTAGGGGCCAGTGTTGTTGTTGGAGTAAACTCTCTTTGGCAGATGCACAAGCCCGCAGAATTACACTCTTCCGAGCTTCCGGCGGAAAAGCAGCGCGTTTCCTGTGAACACTCAATTTTTGAATTTGCGGAACACATAGATCCTTCCGAGAAGCGACACTTCTGGTTCTCCCTGACGAATGAGACATTAACACGAGTGGGTCCACACACGCACTTTTTGAGTTCTTCGTCGCAAACCAGGTTCAAACGGTAATTACACAATTCCTTGTCATTCATGGAAATGAACTCTTCCATCTTTTTTATCGCATCCTTTATACGACCGACTGTGGCATGACTCGTGGCTATTAAACGAAGTTCCTCGACAATTTCCTGGCGAAGCTTTTCCTCATAAGGGGAAATGCAGTGGTCACCGTGATTGAGAGTTGCGTGTTGTTTCACCAACGGGGAGAACCGATGAAACACTTCTTCCAGTCGCTTTTGCAAGTGACGTTGACTTGAGCCATGATGACTTCCTGTTGAAATCGGGTGTAACAGAATGCCAAACACAAATGCCAAAAATGCTGCCGGAATGGATATACCACCGAGCTCCATCTTGCAAGTAAAAAACACTGACCTCTCAAATCCACTTCGCGTAAAGATCTGAAAGTTACAATAGTGTCAAAACCTTTTCACCAAATACAGCTAATATGATATATGTTCGAGTTTCATCCAAGGAAATCGGATACACATTTACCCTGATGTCTCACAAAGTTGTCGGGTTTGCGTTCTGTGGTTATACTGATGGTGTCAATCGAAGATTCGCCGGCAGCATTTTTACACGACAAAAATATAAAAGGTACGTGAACAGCACTTTGTCCCTTTAGCTTCCTTCCTTCCGTCCATATCTCCATCCATCTGGGCTGGAACACAATACGGATGTTGGAATGGTAATGATGATGATGATCATAATCGTGGTAGTTTTGTCATTAACCAACCCCCTTCTTCCTCAGTCACTACTGGATATTGTAATGGTAAGTTTTCACAGCTTGCCTCGGCACACGGCTTCATTCCCTTTCTCCACAGCCATCATCATCATCACCGCAAGTCGATCACAAATTACAACCCTTCTCATACACTTTCACTCACTCTTCCTCTCTACAAAACAGAAGACAACAAGAAAATGTTTCTGAAGCTGGTACACCAACCGTCCCGAACAACTACAATTTATGATGAAGAAAATTCACTCAAGCACGCGCACCATTCCTTTTTTTGCTGAGAAGAACAAACCTCTTTTTTTTCTTGTTATTGGACAGGAAGGTTAAGTAAGACAGGAGCACTACAAGTGGAAATGGCTGTACATTTTTAAGAAGTTCTCTTCCCTTGATTTTCTTTCTCCGGGACTGCCATCCTTCTTTCTGACTTCTCCAACTGAAATTAAATGTTTGTTTCGATACAGCAAGAGAAGATTATTTTTGCTGTGTGAGCTGAGCTTGAGCGAGCACGGGCATTTCACTATGCAAAAGGGGAACCTTCATCACAGTTGTACAAGTGTAATGTTGTTGCTCGAGAAAAAAGTTATCGGTGAAGTCAGTCCTCTTTTGCTTTCTACAACACTAACTAAAACACTGCACACACACATAAACAGGCGAAGAAAAATCGATTTCTCTTTTATAGTACCATTCTGATATATAAAATTACACATACATTTTCCTGATATGCTTCACTTCGTCCAACTTTCCCTGTACAATGAAAGTCTTTTTTCCTCATTCGCTGGTCGCGTACTCCCTAGATTAGGAACATTTCGGATGGACAACCTACATAGATACGTATATGCGGGGGGAGGAGGTAATAATGGAATGAAGTGCATGTTCACTCACACAGCTCCTTTTTTGTATATGTCGTCGTTATGCACATGTGACTGACTTTGGCTTGGGTGAGTTGAAGAACGAAAAGAACATGATTGAAGTTGTTCACTTCTTTTACGCGTTTTTTTTTCTTTCCAGGAACACTGTACCTCCTTGGTCGGTACAAATGCGGGAGAAAAGTTTGTGAAAATAAGTTTATAGCATCGTATTTCAGAGCAAGTCCTTGGTTTTGGTGTTCGTATTACTTTTCATTGGAACCCCACGAAGATCCCATATAGGACACCAATTTTTTGTTACGAGTGGTGCATACAAAATAAAAGTAGGGCGTGCATTATGAAAAGACATAAACTTACTTTATTCGATTTTGTATAGTGAAGAATTAGAAGATGCAGATGCGTGAGGGGAGCTGTGATGCACCGGAAAGCATATAGAATAGCAAATGTGGAAAGGCAGAATGCACAACCACATTGAACAGTGTCATCAATCTGAAGCTGCAAGACTGCTATAATTTTCCTTCAGGGGAAAATGCATATATGGAAGTTATGTGCTTTCACTTGGTTTATGGTGCACGACTTATAGTGAAAGAGGAGATTTTAAGTATCTGTGATGCCGTGATGGAGCATCATAGATAGTGTTGGAGATCACGCCTCACAGACTAACAGGAAACTACTGAGGAGATGTAGAGTCGAGATAGAGGTAATATAATTGCTGAAAGCATCTCGAATGCAGGCAAAGAACCCGTAGTAGACACTTTTCACTACTGCATGGTTGATTGCTCCAGCAGATTGAACAGGACATGAACACGAAGACTGTATGTTCTTCTCTTGCTTTTGCTGCAACATGGAAAATATATTTTCTAAGGATGTCCCGTGTGGCCAGGCATTCCTCATGGTATCTAGAGACAGTTCATTTTGTGTGATGTTATGTAATCCTTTACCCCCGTCTGCATCGTGGTTATTACCGTAAACGTATCCAAATAAGCCTCCACTTTGTGTACCTTAGTGCCGGAGCATGAAAAAAAGTAAACTGAATGAAAATGCGAAATACATGTCTGGAATTTGGAATGACAGGAAGACATCCTTTTACTATATTCCATTTTATATAACATTTTTGCATATCTAAACTTTAGCAAGGTAATATACATACTATATGTAGTTAGCTATCAAGATATATTTCAACAATGCATAATAACCATTAGTTATCTTGATGTCAGGTTGTAGAACCGGTAGTTCGTTTCGCTTTATCCACATGGTTGAACGGCACTATTATTACTTGTTCACCATATTTCTCCCTGGAAAAAGAAAGGGAAAGTGCGGCAAAGCTTCCAACTAATACCTAACTGCTAACTACTAAAAGTTTAATCCTGCAAGTAGATTCTTCATCATCGCTTTCGCTTTTTCCAACAGCACATCTTCGTTCGTTGGCCAGAATAATATAAAAATGGATTGTGCGTTGTGGTGGAGGCGTCTCACTATTTGTGGGATATTAGTCAGGCTTAAACGGGAAGGAGAAAATGCACGGACATGAAATGGAATTTTTTTCCTGGTTATTCTTGAGAGAATACGCGTGTTGCAACAACCTATATGATGATATATTTATGAAGTATGATGTGATGACAGTTTGTGATATAATCAATTCAGTTCCCTTTTCAGCCTTCCGTAAATTACTTTCAATGTATTCAGGAAAGCGCACAGGCTGTGCCAGAAGGGCAACAACCGTAAATGAAAAGCAAGAAAGTCAGAAAATGCATTTCCTGGACTGAAGTGGAGTCTGAGTCAAATAAAGCATCACTTCTCCTGGAGTCACACCACCGTACCGCCTGCAATCCATGCCTAATCGAAAGCAGTAAATCCTTCACTTCAATTTCTCATTTTGACCCTGGTCTGCTCCATCCAGACGCATATTATATAATATCCAACAGAGGAGCATACGTCTCCTTTCCGGTTGGTTAGTTACTCCTTACTTCTACCAAGTTCTGAACCTTTTAGTAGGTCGGTGTTGTCTGCATTCTTAAGAATTCTCATTACAAAAACATTGTGTGTATCTTGATAAAACATGGAATAATTCCATAAATTGCGTATGGCTCACGTGAGGGAGTTCATAATATATACTTTGTGAAGATTTATTTGCTCACCTCATCCTTCGATGTGAGTTCTTTATCAACTTACATTATTCAGCAGGGTCCATTGTATTGATGAAACAAAATGCCTCAGAGATCAAAAATACTTGCAAAATTATACATATCTATTAGTCTAGCTCTGAAAGTTTAATTAAGGCGTGTTTCTATTTATAAACATTTTACCTCGCACGTTGTGTGCCAACGGGATAATGAAAAAATGCCTACCTATTTGAGTTTCCGTATTTAGCACTTCTTCTGCCGAAGCTACTCTTATACTTATTTTACATGAAGTCTCAGCTATATTTAGGTCAACCTTTCTTTTCTGTACAAGAGCTTTGACCATCTTACTCAGATTTCATCATAAAATATTAGAACCCTCGATTTTTTCTTGACTCGTATTGGATTGTAATTCTTAGCATTTTATTGTACAGTAGTAGTAAAGCGAAAGCAATGAACGCGCTACTTCCCCATGTTTGGGAAAACATTTAGGTTGTTTGCGTAGTCACAGGTAATGGAAAGTAGAAGCTCCGCAGTCGACTTTCACCTCATTAGTTATTCATTCCAAGCGCTTCAACTTTTTTTATTGTTCGTTTCTGTGCCTTCTGAAAAAAAATTATGCTCTCCATACTACACACATCTTCACATTGGGAGATGAGAATGTTGAGTGATCCAAAATCATGGCCGGGATGATAGATACAAGAAAGATCAACATAGTTGTAAAACAAGGCTGTTGATTGAAAAAAAAACCAGTATAGTTTGTTCCTCGCAAATGTTCCAGAAAATGAGCTTCCTCGAAACGACAACATGGAAGGGTCGACTAGAGAGAACATCCTGCTTACGTTTTCCCAACAATAAAAATTGCAAATGAGATTAGGGAAAATAAACTTCCTTTAAGGAATTGCCCGCATATTAAGTACCTACGCAAGCATGGACTTTGTAATGCCAACGGGACAGCTAAATGCAAGTCCATGAAAAAGTCGGACCAAGAATTCCGAACATAAACCTGAATTACACAACTGTTCTAATTCCAGCTCACAATGGTGAAATACAGAGGACCGGCTTATGAAAAGTGATTCCAAATTTTTTAATGATATGAATTGTGAAGACTTGCCGTCTGATTTCTTGTACAAGGATTGTTTCATTTATGCATACAATAATATTCAAAAAATTTATTGTAGTTTCGATTTCTCATCATGAGTAATACCAAAATCTATACATTTGTCTCGTATAAATGTAACACAGCGCGTATCAAACGATAAACCATAAACAATTTTATCTCGGTACAAAACCGACGAGGAATATTTTGGTTATTAATGTATGTAATAATTAATTTAATTATTCTAGCAGAAACCAATAAAAACAACAAGCTTTGATGATGCTTATTCATATGCCAGAGATAGTCTGTGGCCGTGGGCATTACTGATTCTAGGATGGTATAAGCTACATATAATCCGTTGGAACCAAAGCTTTCGTTGTTACAGGATTACTTTAGAGTGTATTAAGATTCACGTACTAGAAACACGTTTAATAATTTAAAAATGCACATTGAATTGAAAACTAATAACGCAATAGTAAAAAAACATTATAAATTAATAATTAATTGTACACTATCATTACTTAACCTACTCGGTCAACTCAGCTAACACATGTTTGGAAATTCTCTACCGAATCATTATTACTTAACAAATTGTACTTGCATGTTTCTTCAATATGAGACGCAAACGGTCTCCTCATCTTACCATAACGGATTATTTTAAAAAGAAAACTTGAGCACCTACTCACGCTCCATCTGAATAGTGGAAAGCATACAACTCATTCACACCGAACAACAATCATCATATAATAATCAAATACTACACAAGTATTAGCCAAAGTAATAATCATCGATAATTAATTCAACCCAACCAACGACAGTAGTGATAACTAACAAAACCTATTAAATAATAATTTAGGTTGAAATGTTAAAAGACTTCACCTCACGACAAAAAAGGCAGTGCTAGTTTACTAAATGCATTAGTTGCAGTACACCACTCCACACACAAACTATAAATGCATTACTTCGTAGAAAAGTTTATGAAAAATAAAATTCTGTTTAAAATGTGCTGATTATCTGGATCAACGAAAGCATATAGTTTCTAAACATGATTTCTACGTAGCACATACATACGTC
>JAHZNF010002896.1:0-15218 GCA_027744215.1 Troglopedetes dispersus
CGAAACTACTAAGTTACTGTTGAGTTACCTCCGACATTATAGATTTGAATTAGAATTTCTACGTGATTACTCCGAAACCCCCATCCTAAGCGCGACGCTTACAATATTCATCGCCACTATTATACATACTATTGGGTCAGAAGTCTACAAGGTGTACTGTGGCCACATTCATCTGTGAAATTGATTGAGGTCTTATATTGCATAATATTCAACGTTTTTGCCTCCTACTTGGAACCAGGTTCAGGAATCACTTGGTTGACTTAATAAAGTCTTGCAAGGACAACCAGGATAACTTGATAGACAATGATATGTTAGCATCATTTTTTAGCAATTTGGGTACAGGCGTTCTAGAGTTATCATAGCACCAGCCAACCTAGTGACGGATGAACCGGACGCAATAAGTTAAACCATAAGTAGTACACTGTACCACCACACTGTCCTAATAAATACAGAAATATGCACAAAGGTACGAAGGTATATTCGATAGACTTTATTGCCAGGTTGTATATGAGAGTAAAGCTGCTTTTCTTATTATATCCTCAAATGTTTACACCTACCATGCTTTGAATTCATTTAAGTGAAAGCTGTATGCGAACCATATATACCTGCGTCATAAGGCAAACGCTTCGCACATTGAACGTTAAATGGATATCCAATTTTTGTTTACAGAGTGAAAGGTGAAAGGAAAGAAAGAACCAACAAGCTGTATTCATATTGTAACAGTGTGGGAAATATTCATTCCCAAGCTAAAAGAAGCAAATTTGTTGCAGACAACAGTGTAAGCGAACGGCCTGGTGCCAACTCAAACACAATTTTTTAATGTCAACATTTCTTGAGCAACTGCCCTGAAGTTCTTTGCATAATCCAAAAAAGGTTGTTACGCACGTACCAGAAATCCCGACAATCCACTTTATAGCTGTTTCGTTTCCAGACGTGATTTTGGTATCTAAAAAGCCATAATTCAAATACACCAACACCAACAAAGCTTTCATTTACGTGTGTTCATGTTTAGGTAACGCCGCATCTTCCAACAAGATTTTGAAATCGACACTTTGTTTTGGAATTAGAGTTTATTTCAGTTAAATAGCATTACCTAATATACTTACTGTGTACCTAATCTCTGTGTCATTAAACCATATTGTCATCAATGACGCACGCCATGGGCTAAACATCCGGGGGGGACGGCGGGGACAATGTCCCCACCAACTTTTTGATAAATTGTGTAAAATTTATATATTTTTCATTAAAATTAATAAATTTTCACTAGGTTAGTACAATTTTTTAATTTGTCAGGTAATAAATTGTTTCATCTGTGTAGTGCATGTCAATAAACTTCAGTAAATGAAAGGTTTGTCCCCACCAAGTTACCACTGTCCCCCCATCCCCCTGAACGATAAAATAAAATTATTTAGCAAATATCGTGTCATGCTTGCACCGCCATCCAGCAAGCAGGTCGAATGAATACAATGTGTTGTGATTCGTGATACGGGCGTTGTCACAACAACGTCAATGACAATTTCGACAAGTTGCGTACTTTAAAAGGAAAACACATATTTTTTAATGCGCAAAATTGTTAAAAACAAGCGGCAACAAATATTATTCTGCATAACTCCGGTTCACCTGTTGTGGAGCTGATTGATATTTTGCCTTCTTGTAATAAATAAAATTATTTAGCAAATATCGTGTCATGCTTGCACCGCCATCCAGCAAGCAGGTCGAATGAATACAATGTGTTGTGATTCGTGATACGGGCGTTGTAGAGTTGCAGCAGCTCAGTTCAAGTTGAAAAAAGACGAACAATGAGGCTAGTTAAGCTAAACAAAGATTATGGCCAGTAGACGCGCTTAATAAAAATTGTTGATTCACTATGTACTTGTATAAGTAGCTAATTCTCATTATGCATTTAGCAGATGGAAGTATTATAAGTAAATTACCTTACACAAGAATGATATTGAGTTGCATTTTGTATTTTGAAAGCCAGTTTACACAACGCATAAAGGAAAGGCAAAGAAATCCTTGAAATGAGCATTTGCTACCTGATATGCATTTCGCCAAAAGAGGCTTAAATGTGATTCATACGTAAGCACATTCTATACGGAACAGAAAAAAACCACAGCGGAGACATCGGTGAAAGTGGAGAAAGTTCTGGTTGCTGCCAGTAGGGAGTAGCCATGCATCACTTGTTGCTGAACGAAAGCAAGGAACTTGCAGAAACTTTATCAGGGTATTCTGAAACCTGAATCAACCTGGTGTCATTTTGCATGCGGCAATACCTTTCATTCCCTTGGCTACCACACAAAATATCCGAGAAACACCGAAAAGAATTGAGCGAAAATGTAGAGATAATGCACGAATATTGTACAGAAACAGAACTACTGCTAGGCTGGATGAATGCACCGAATGATAAGTTTCAGAAACCGCAGCCAACTTGTTGCTCTCTCCTCGCTAATGTTTGCAAGTGTCCTTTCCGCTTTTATGAGCTTCGGAGATATGAAAATTTTTACAATAAAAAAGTAATTTATGTACGAGAAATGTTAAGCAAAGGAACCACATAAGTTTTCTCTAGACGACAAACATACCTACTATCTTACATTTCCTCGTGGCCAAATCTATTTTATTGATTGCCACCTGTGCAACAACGATGCGCGGTTTCGGGAAGTCTCTTGCTAAGCGTGCATTTTGTATATTATTACGTATCCCGGAATGAACCATTTCTAGTGACTTGAGGATCTCGTACCTTCGTATTAATCATTTTTGTTCATGAAGGTCGCCTTTCGATTCATTGGACAAATATTTAGGGGCATTGATGTGTTTATAGTATTGATTTTTTACGTTTCTTTTGCTAGACTGCACTACAGCAGCTTGAGCATATAGTGTGGTGGCCTAAGTCCCTAATTCACAGTCGTTTATTTTAACGCAGTTGCTAATTAATTGGACCGCTGCTCGTGCCACTTCCATGAGTTGCAAACATAATAATAATATTATACTTCCTTCGAGCAGAGTCAACATCATTTCCGGTGCTCGTAATTAATTCTGCTCTGCAGGTTTATGCTAGCAACTTTTTTCGCGAGAATAAACTTTTTGTTTCAGTTCAACCTTAAAAGTTGCAAGGCGGCGTACACGGGTATATTGCTACATTGACGTCAACCATTTCATTCCACGTAGTTCATGATGCGGGCGTATGATTCTTTAGTTTTTTTCCTAAAAAACATTATGCTAATCAGAGCATGAAACAAACTAATTAAAAGTTTATTTTTATTGTCAACAGTACACATTGTTTAAGCAAGTGAGTGAACGTAGGTAATCGAAATCACTTCTTCTCAAGACAAAAAAATATTTCAGTTTCGCGTGGATTAATGGTTTTTTAACAAGTTAATCCGTAATCAGCATTGGGCTCCACTTAACACCATTATTTATTATTGAATTAAGGCTTCAATAGCAGAGACTCTGGCTGGATACATGATTCCATGCACCATGATTCGAACTTCCGCTCATAATTCTCTGGCACAATGTTTCTTGTTGCAATTAATTAATCTGCGCTATTGCCTTTCACCATACGCAATCAAAAGCGTCGTCATTTTGGGACATTTTGATAGCTCGTTTTTACACCAGAACTCCTTTCCCTAGAAAGTTAGACTTCAAGAAGTTAGAGCTCACTTCAACGTGGTGACGTTGAAGAACACAAAATCTTTGTTATGGAAGAGTGCACTTTAGTACAGCAACACAGCTATCCGTAATTTAATCGCTTTCTTCATTGGGGGAATCTTTCCACTTTGTGGTACTATAAACCGGTTAGAAAGCCCAAAAATGATGGTATATCGTTAATACATACATCGTATACAATATCGTATACACAGTTTTAATTTAAATGTTGTAATGAATTTGGTAGAAGTAACACTCATAACCATAATCCCTAAAATAAGGTTAATTCATGTCTTGCATGGAATTCCGTTGTTGACCATCAATGATGAGGTAGCTTTTCACCGTAAAATGGAAGGTCTTATGTTATGCTTCCAGTTTGCCATATGAATATGTGCTTACATGCACATAACCCCAGATTTATTAATAGCACTGAATGTGGCCTATTGAAAGCGTAATGGAGAAAAAATGGCTTTGTTTCCCATAAAAATGCATGAATAAAAGCTTAATAAAACAGTGATGATAGCGAAGTGTAGTCGTTGAAGAGATGGCCGGACGTGCCTTTTTATTGCCCGTATGTTGTATGACGAAAAGGCGACACTTCAGCGAGCCTCTGATCTTCACAAGCCTCTTTTCTTCAAATACGATATCGGTAATGCGTCTCGGGAGTCAAGCATTATCTCATATTTATGTATATATGTAACTAGTTATACAGTTTGCGAAAAGCACATGTAAACATCAGAATTAAACACATTATAAAACTTCAAATCTTCGTGTTTCCAATATATTTTAGCACATTATGCTATCAAATTGCCACTGATCTGAAACCTGACCCGGTTATCATGAGGTTAACGTTAGTATAATAGACAAGGGTTAACATGAGGATAATAGACATTGATAAGCATGTGACCTATGACCTTTGGCAACCTACTGAATTTTTTAATTAATTGTTCTTAATATGATGCAAGAATCTAAAATGTTGAATGTATGTAGCAAGAAGTTTCTGTCACAGGCATATAACCTTTTGACCTTCATGAATAAATAAGCATGGTCTGAAGAATATATAATTTCTGACACAACTGAGGTCATATTAACAAAAATAAAAACTGAGTTCTGTTATGTTAAAACTGTGTTCTGTAAATAACTTTAGACCTGTAATCTACAAAGAATTTGGGTTCGAAAGTTCGAATAACAACTTGGTCGACCTTGTACGTTCAGGCGTTCTAGAGCCTCTTTGTCCGTACAAAGATGCGTAATGTACATATAGATATTCAGTTGGGTACAACATAAAAAATAAAATTCGCGTTCTGCAAACGCCCAGCCGGATTTGTCAAGTCGCACCAAAACAAACAGGAAAAAAAGAATTGAATTGTGGTTTGGTCGCCTTCAACTTTCACCCTTTCATGACAAACCTCAAACCACTTTGCCGTGCACTTCAAAGGAAATATTTTGCTGCTACCACAAACTAGTGCGAAGTAGAATAAGATTTTTGTGCATTGTGCCTGCCTTTCTTAAATTTAGGAAAAGCGTTTCATTTTAAACATTACTTTCGGTCACCAGACAAGTAAATTGCCAGTGTAGCAGCATTCCTTTGTGAAAATGTGCGTAAAAGTCACAAAAGAGACTATTTCATTCAGCCACACTTTGAGAAATTGCCGGATTGCTGCCTGCATATTTGACAGTTCAGCCGTTGTTGCAACATCAATTTAGTTACAACAACATTAAAATTAACAAAACCATTAATAATTGATTGCTCAGGCAATCTTACTATAGTTACAATAATTAGTAATACGAAGAGAAATCATGCATCTAAATCTATTACACGCAGTCACTTGTCAGGTCAATGACTTTTGAGCACTTGAACGTACAAAGACGACTAAGGGATCATTCGAACCGAATTTTTTGTAGATGCTCCATAAGGCCTTCGATAGGTCAAAGGTCAAAAGTTATTTGCAAAAACACATTTTGAAGGTAAAAGTGTGCATGTAAGGTTTCAGGTTGTTAACAAGGCTTCAAATGAACCAGAGAATATATTAAATGCCCGCAAGATCAAAGGTCATAAACTTCCTCCTATACATATTATTTAACATGACTAGTTAGAGATTCCTTCATGAAAATTCTTTGACATATTTTACTTAGCCTTGAAAGGTCATAGGTCACTTATTCATGACAATAATACTTATCTTTGTCAGGGCAAAGCGTTTTGAATATATCTTATTTTTTTATTGTGCAAGTTAAATACGTATCCTTATATCCCCATACGATATTGGCAGGCTTCTTTTACTATACTTTTACTTCTTTTACTAGTTGATTAAAATTCACACCCATTCAAGGCTGAAATAGTGGGATGTAACAGGAATAACTCTCACAATGCTGGAATCGTATCGCTTTTTACAGACTATTCCCCGCTGTACAATAGGATTAACCATTTAGCAGGTCAGTGGTCAGTGGATCATCAATTATAAGAGTTGTTGTTATTATTATTTTTAAATGTAATAAGCTTTTCGGAAAATTTCAACAACAGAGGAAATTGGCATGTATAGTTAGTACAATCGCTTAATGAAACACGCGTGGTTTAGCAGATCCACACTCCGATAAAGGAGAACAGGTCACATTTTTTCGAAAGAAAATGCAACAGGGATCATATAGTGCATAAAATACAATCTCACGGCCAAAATCCCATAGGAATTTCCTTTATTGAAAACTTCCAAGAATTTATAGCTTCTCTTGGGGAATTCACTTCACAAATGCTCTATCACATACATGCCAAACTACAACATGAACCCCTATCTCTATTCACCTCAAGTTAATTGATTATTACTTTACGACTTTACTTATCATTACTTACAAGACTTTCTGATGATAAGCACGTTTTAATGATGTCCGGAACTGGAGGCATTATATAAATGAAATACCATATTTGGGCGCATTTTGGAAATTTCATATGAAATCAAAATACAAGAACGGTTAGGATATTGCTTTCTGAACTATGTATTTACACAAGTATGAAAGTCTGAAACATATGGTGCTACCGGTTTGGAAATGTTATGTGGTAAAAAGAGGTTGTTGGTAACCTAATAAAATAATGATATTCATATTACCCTAGTGGCAGAACAAGTTTGTTCTGGTATTTACGTGGGCTGAGAGGAGCATTGGCACATGTGCTCATTCCACTCGCTCCATCCCTGGAAAAGCAACTCCGAATTCCACATTTTTCCATTAGGTTATCTAACTCGAGGCTCAGGGTTGAACCGGATGGGGTGGATTCCGATGTGGTGTCTTCCATTGATGTACTTGTCGTCACCTTTAAGTCAGGACAACTAACGTTGGACTTTGAGGTGGAAGGATGAATTTGAATCATTTGAATAATTTTACTGGCAATGGGCTGTTGGTGCAAAAGTGGTGAACCTCACAACATTTTGAAATTATTTGAAAGTTTTACGCAATATACACTATGCGTGTGATGATAAAAGCATGGGGACACATTACGTGAGTTGGTTGGCGTAAAGTATTACAGCACACCGGTACTGTAGTAGAACAATTTCACATTCTATTATTTTTTCTGTCTCCTTAAGCACACGTGCAACAATGAGGAATATTATTTTCAACTGTTTTTATTTCTGGTCTCCTCAAGCACACCACGACTAACTAAACTCAACTCAAACTTGGAGTTTGTAATAATAAAAACCACTCATCACAATAAGTTCTCATGCAAATTCTTTACAAATTTCTCCTGGGGATTTTAGCGTTCACTCAATGTTCAAAGTTAGTACTTGTGACAGAAATAGGGAATGTTGCACAGGAAATGTTCCACCAACTTTCACTTGCAAAACATACGAGTTTCCCATATGGTTTGAGAGATGCAACCCGACGAGGTACTGCCTCCACTGATAATAGCAAACAATTTACTTATAGAGCAAATATGTACATAGTCCTTGTGGCTGTAGCAGTGGCCAAAATCTTAACCACAAAAAACACTCTCTCACTGTTGGATACTATTTTTATCTTAAAAGGCAATGTGCTTCGTACGTGTCGTAGGATTTTGGAGACTTATTATGCTCAGTATATAGTCAGCCAACCTTTAAAAATCTGCTTAAATTTTTTGCATGCATGCTTGGAACTAGAACTCATATCAGTTTTACGTGCTCTACACTTTGAGGGTTTTGAGAGAACAATATCTGATTTTAAAGAATGCAACAGTGTCGGGAGGGTTTACAATCTTATTATTCGCCTGTGGTTTACCAGAAGATTGCCTAAATAAAATGTATTCTAAATTGTAAAAAAAACTCTAAGCAAAGCTGAGCCACGCAGGTTTAAAGAAGCACCGTGTTTTTAAATGAAAACTTTGTTTTCGTGCAAACTACACAAAGAAACTTTTGTCCACCTTCATGATGTTTCAGAAAATTAAACTTTCACAAACTCGCATGAAGATATGTTCGTGTTTGCCTAGACAAAACTTATTCCTTCCACTGAAACAAACAACTTACACCAAAAACATGAACATTGGATTCAAATGAATATCAGTATTTGGAATTAATTAATACTGAAGTACTGTGTTGAAGGTATATCTTTGAAATATTTAATTCGAACTTATGTAATACTCATGATTAAGTCAATGCACGAAAAAAAGTAAATTATCAAAGATGGTAACGGGCTGAATCACAAAAAGTGTTATTTACAATCTAGTAGCAGCGTGGGTTTATTTAAGTTTGAAATTTGTGGATTTTAAAAATGTTAACATAGGTTGAGGTACCTAATCAGGTTTCATCTCTACTTATGTTATTACATTGGACATAAGTGATTGTGATAAGAAAGCTACTTCACAACAACCCAATATTACTTCAGGACAAGCAAATGTGTTGAAAGAACCGAGACCAAATGCTATCTAAATAATGACAGATTCGGAGTTTCGTTATTTGGTAAACAGTTGTGCGGACTAGAGAAAGAGAATTTCATCTCAAGCCCAAGCTTCTACCCAAGTTTATGAGCAAATACCTATTAATCTATAAGAAATATTCAGTAGAAATGAAATCAACAAATCATATGGAACCGCAACTCATATATTCATATCATATGTACTTCTTTACTAAATAGACGCCACATTTGCAGGTAACAAAGTTCAAGCATTGCATATATTGAAGAGCAGAAAAAGTATTAAAATTTAGGTAGGACAGGCAAATAAAACAAAGGAGCAATATTTTACCGATTTTGCTTTCTAGTTTCTGCCTCCCTGCAAGAGCAAAGCCATTCAGTTGTGCCTGCTTCATAGAAACTTCAAACTTCGTGAGGGCATGAAACCGTACTGAGTACTGACCAATGCTGACCCAAGGTCTCCTTTGGTTCAAAGTCAAGCAGAATACCAAATCTAAAAGATATAGGTTTTCAAATTTTGTGGAGTTGGTGCACTTCATATATTATTAACCTGTTCAAAACGAGTACTAGTAGTACTTTGTAACCCGTACTTAATGAATTCGTGAACCTTTGTTTCTAAACCACGTTTTTATATCAGTTCATTAGGGAGTCCACTCTGGTGAATAAAAAGGAAGCGCAGTGAATCGGTCGTAAATAAATATTCATTTTGGGACCATCAAGAGAAATGAATCAGAATGTCGTAGAAATCTGCATTCGTTTTTGCCCTGACCGTGAACACTGTGCTTTCTCTTTTTCTCCTTCAGATCTTTTTACGGTGTCAGATTCGCTGACAAAATCGATCATTCAACCTCAGTCAGATAAAGGGCAGCAGAGGAGTATTAGTAAGTACAAGAGTACAATTCCGTCGTTTTATTATTTTACAAAAGGATGAAAAATGAAAAGGGAAAGGGATCACACAGTGTATATTATGGAGGAGTGGTAAACTTATAAATTAAAGGCAAGGCAGGCATCGCTTGTCATAAATTGAATCCTTGCTGCTCGATGGAAAGGAAGCATTTTACTTGCTATAAGGTGTTGTACATACGTTACACGGAAAATATAGAGATAAAGAGCAGCATCAAAAATCGGGCTTGTACAACATGACTCGATCGGAGTGTGCAATAACTACCGGAGAGAGACTTGTTCACTTTTTGAATGTTCTGTGTTTGTGTGTGTTATAATAACCTCGCACACGTACTGATCAGTCCTGATTGAAGTCATGTCTCTACGCATTGAGCATTTTCCAAACCTATCCCTTAAGCTACTTTGAATTCATTTTTAGCAAAGCGTATTTAACTACAAGATGGCCTCTGCATCTCTAAGACATTTTCAAGCAGTAGAATGAGCAAAATCCAGGCTTTCAGTTCCACGACAGTATTGTTCTTTTCTCCTTACTAACGAAGACTGCAGGAATACAAAAGATCTTTAGAAAATATGTCCCCTTTTTCTGGGATTTTACCTTCCTTTTCAAGATTGCCTATCTTGAGAAAACCGGGAGAACCTACTAACAATCTCCGATTGTGTTACCATAAGTGAATGATGTATGGTGGAAATGGGAAAAAGATAGCGAAAAACGACTACTCGGTTTCACAGGTGTACCATATCATGGTAAATTACGTTTCGGTGACAAAGACGTAAGCAGACGTCAAGTTATAAAAACGATTTTCTCTGGTTGTGAACGATCTCTAGTTTTAGAAGTAGGATTTCACTCCGCCACCTATACAACATGACTACATCGTTCCATGCAATTCTCTATAACACTTTCATCACATTCTTCAAAGACAAAGCAGTGAACCACCCAAAATATGCTCGTAAATCAATCTTTTAACGTAAGGAGACATATTTCTTGTCTAGATATTGTGTTAATTATACCCGAAGCGACGTTGTAGTAACTGTCCCACTAATTGTTCAATGACAATTTGCTGAAGTTTTTCTTCTGCTGCAATGATTTTCTAGTTGATGACTAACTTTACTTTTGTGTACCGCCCGCAGATAATTTGAAAAAATCGGATGCGAAATGGGAGGCTGATTTTTTTTAGGTTTAAAGTGCAATTACGTTAAATGACAGTCGAATGCGTGCCCAAAGCTTAGTTCGAGCAATTGACATGACGTGGTTTTCTACATTCTATACGACGTTCTGCAACCAACCGTCCAAATAAGTTAATTCAAGAAAAACGAATAAAATCTCGGATGTCATGATGCTCCACAACACAAGCTGTTACATTTGATGTATCAAAAAAGGAAAACGACTCAAGAAACTTTTTCGCAATAGCTCACTCGCATATACAAATGTCCATTATAATCAAAAGGAAGTTTCATGTCGTACATTTTCATCTTCAGACAACATGAACGTTATACCTGGACAGTTTCCATTATGGCCTTTTCAACTTCCAGTAGAGTCTCAATTTTTCGAGAGGAAACACGAGTTTCTTCGAATGTGCTTGGTGAAAGCCGAAATGTTGCTGGAATAACTACAATATGCGTGTGGGAATATGATATTCGTTTTCAAAGTTTCTTAGAAGCTGCACCAGTACATACTTTGTTCAGAGAGACACCAACATGCGACAGTAAACATATTTTCTATCACATCCATACACACGTGTTCCTTGTGTAAAAAAATATTGAAGCTGACTTCTGACCCAAAATGACCTTCCTACCTTTGATTTTGATGTAAACCCTAAGCCAGGAATGCTGACATATTTTACCAACTAGCAAGAGGACAAGAAAACTACGTAGGTAAAGCAAAAAAAAACATATCTATTCACATTTTCGACTCTGCTGAAGTAACTTTCACTCGCCTATGTCATTCCTTATTTCCCAATTCAATATGTCGGGATGGGGAAGGAAAGATGGATGAGATCCATAACTGTTTTTGGCTGCCTAAAGCAGACCAAGTCTTGTGTAGAAGTTGTGTGTGGTAATTGTGTCAGCCTAATGAGTACGTTTTAGAGGAGATTCGCTTGTACATATTATAAAATCACCGGAGGAGCATGTTGTTAATATTGCAAAACTCTCGGAGAATGTAAATGGAGAATGGGGCGGATGTACTACTATCGCATCGACGTTCCCCGCACACTCAGAGAAGGGAAAAGGAATGACATGACATATTGCCTTTATAAAGCTAAACTTACAACATGCCCCACAGCTATAATGTGTATTTCAAATTACAGAGAAACGATAAAATGTTCTTCTGATGTAGTTTCACAAAGGCATATTTTATGCAACGACAGGAAGTTCTACCAGCAGAAGGACAAAGGCATAGTTAATTTCTCCATACATCATGCATTCTATTTGTTATTGCTTTTAACACTTCATGTAAAAGTCATATTATTATTATTATTTTAACACATATACCATGGCGCATCCTACGAGACCCTGGAAAACTGCAACAATAAATCAGAATACGTGAAGAACTAAACGCTCTGAGATTTTAACTGTATACATGGTGCATAGTACCAGTCAATGTACCACCAATACAAGGCATACAAGCCGTGAGACAGTAAGTCAATATGAAATACATACTTTCGTTCATCATTTTATATTAAATATATTAATTCGCAGTGAACGAAAATGTGTCTGGTCAGAATGCTCTTCCATTTTACTTCCACACTCTTCCACATTACTTCCACCCTCTTCCACAATACTTCCACCCTCTTAGTAGACCAACGCTTAATTGTAGTCTCTGAAAAGGCAAGTCTTTTATATATAACTTTATACAGAATCAAGTTCTCTCTATTGCAGTGGTGTTCCATCTAATTGGTCAATCTCAGATTTCAATTCAACTGGTTATTATCAGGATGAAGGAATATTGTCACTTATACACTGTAACAGGTATAAGGGAAGGGTAACGAGCACTAGGTCATTCTAAACATCTGGTCAGTTAGATTTAGTTAGATCTATCTATCTGCTGCTCCATGTATTTTATTTAAACAAAGTTGCATAAGGATAGCAAGAAATAAATGAAAACAGTCAAAATTTTTGTGGCACAGTCGGGATCATGTAGAAGTCATTAACAATGAGGACTATATTAATTAGAGATTATGCAGTTCTTGCAAAATATGATTCTAGCAAGATTTTGCTGTGCGGAATCCGTTTGTTTGGAGAATGTTATTTATCTAGAAATACATGGACACAGGATTCCCAAATATGGAGAAACGTGCAAATACGTGGTGACTCAAGTCTTGGATGCACTGACTCTAACAGAAAATTTTGCTGAGCATATCGCAAACCATCATTCGTAAGTTTTCAGAATTTCAATGATATACACAGACCATACCTGTCAAGCACTTTAAAATGTTTTCAATAACAAAGTGTCACCACCTATGTATAACCATTAGTTTCGACTGCTCAAATTGCAAATCACAAACGACCTTAAGTCAGATTTTAACGAAAACATCAACATTGATAAAATTTCCACGAGTAGATAAAAGCTAAACCAACAATGGGAGCCTTAAATTTCTAATAGTATGATGATTGAACTTTTCGTTACACCTGTTTATATAATTATTGCTGGGAAGAAATTAATACCTCCACAAAATAATATAGGTCAAAACACCTATAAAATGCATACATGCCTATCTTCAGGACCCTCCTGTGCTCATGTAGCTTCCAGATATGGGTATTTGGAAGGCAAATTTTGATTCCTCACAACAAACTTGTTAGACACATAATTTTCATGCACGGACTGCGTAACCTTTAACATAGTCCCCCAAAGTAAGTTACAAAAATGTGCACACATGCGATAACTGGGATGTAATGCAGACACGTAGGATTACATTACTGATGCCTCTCTGGATTTTGAAGTTATTTTAATGCACATATTTTTTCTACTATTACAATAACAAATGTTCCATAGATTGGAAACCGGGAAAATAATATCGTTATGTTTTGTATTATATTTTTGGCTTTCTCTCTTTCTCCCCATCGCTAGTTTGCCTTTTCTTGTTTTTGGGGTCAATGTGAAAACGTGCGTAGTTCATAGGTATTTTTATCAAGTTGTTATGACTTGCTGAAGTAAGTGCATCTCTTTAAATGTGGCCGTTCGAGTTCGACTGTTAGAGATTTGCTTCCATTTTTATATTAGCTAGTCTTTGTATTCAGAATCCTGTAGCACCGCCTGCCTAGAATTGTGATGTACTTTTGAGTACTTTAAAAAATTTTAGTCTAATGTTGCATAAATACTTTTCATGGAAAAAGTGGAGCCTCTGCACATATAAAATGTATCACTGAACAACTGAACTTGTTACAAAACTACAAATGTATTAAATTTTACCAATTTCCTTTATTCTCTCCCACACATTCTTAAATGACAAATTAGTGTGTTGTAGAGAGAATTTTTTAAACCTGTTTTGTGTAAACTACTTTACACAAACCACAACTCGGGATATGGCAAAATGAAGCATAAAATGTCTCAAGGAAACATTCTACAACAAGTGGCTACATATGGAAAACGATTATAATTATGTAAATGCCGACCAGAAAAGCAAAGCGATAACTGTAAGAAGTAAAACTATGGAGCGAAATGAAACGAAACTATTTAACAATACACACGTTAATGGTTAAAGGATAAGAATTTGAGGAAAATATATTACTTCCTTATTGCTTACACTTTGATATTTAAGATCCACTTTGATGCTTACTTTGCACAATTTTTAAACAACTTACTGTATACGTGTTTTTCCTGGACTTGAAAAAGAAATTCAGACACTTCCTTCCCCCGTGGTTTCTTAGATGCGAAGAACAGCAACGTCGACAGACTAAAAGGAAAGGAAGAGGTTCCATTATATTTTATAAACAAAATTTGGAATGACAACGGTGTTGTAGCTAGATTCGGTGCTGGTACTGCACGGTAGCTTTGAGATGGAGACGGAGTGAGAGTGAAAGAAGACACAAGCTATCTATGTGTAAGTTTCCCAACTCTCCTATTGATGGCCTTTCCTATTCTTCCCTCTGTTATGTGTATACCCAAAGTGCAAGAAATGTAACATAGCATAAACTGCTTGAAGTTTAAAAATCAAATGCACAGAGAAGGATAATGTAACGAAAAAGTGCAAGACGTGCTTTCGAAGAATGAGTTATACAAACAAACTAAATTAATGAATGAGGACCTATTGCATGATTGATTGGTAACTAATATCATACATGTTTACTCGTTTGACAATCGAACCTTGTAAAAAGAAAAAATATGTAAGGATAAGGAAGCGAGCCAACATTTCACATTGTCACACAAAACACACGAGCAATGTACGTGGTGATTGTTAATCCTGCATCGTGGAACAAAGGAATATTTTTAATTTTAGGTAATTGATTCACTCAATTCTAGGCTTACCTTAAGAAGTACAGAAATTGCAGATTGTGTCGTCCTAAATCAAAGTGGAATTTAAAGGCTTCATATATGTCTGGAAAAGTTACACGAATGTATGAGATGACAGCAGCGTATTGTTTATTTGCCCTATGCCAATAGGGCATATATGGATTTGTTTGGCGTGGACTTTGGACTTTTGATCCGTCCGGCCGTCCGTCCGGGCGATAACTCGGCTCCACGTTGAGATATTTAAAAAATTCTTTCGGCAATGGATATTAGGGGTCCATAGCTCGGCGGAGTTCGTTAATGGGCTATGAAGGTCAACTCCTTCGGGGTCAAAGGTCAACCAACTTTTAAATGGTCC
>JAHZNF010002897.1:0-15275 GCA_027744215.1 Troglopedetes dispersus
AATAACATTGACTGGGCAAAAGTGGGTGGGATTTGCGTCCCGTCTGCATTGTTGAGTCTAGAGGATTACCATTAGAAACCGACAAACAAATACTTACCTCCCTTCCTCTCGATAATCTTGACGCACTTGTCATGCTCATGCGGACACGTGTATGAAGTATACCAGCGCCAATCAAATGGGCTGGAACATCCGGGCTGATTACTCACACAACGATAACACCACAATCCACTGGCTGCAAGTAATGCACCAAAATATTATTGCACACACAGCACAAATTATCATACTGCAACATTAATCAATGGAGCACATAAAATCTGGTAGTACTCACCAAAACTCAAGAGTGATTGAAGGATAACCAAGAAGGCAAAACTTTTGATGAGATCAGTCTCCATTTTGTTTTGTACATTTAATGCCGACAACACTGGAAGAATACTCTTTGATAAGCCTATAACTAAACTACTGTCCGAACACTCTTAATATTTAGCAACATGAATTTTTGTCAACCCAAAATGATACTCCTTCAGAAGATTCTTTTTTTATATGTTGGAGTGTTCATTGAACTGACTGGACATGTGAAACCGCCCATGTATTTTTTGTTGAAAACCCTGACTCACATTAAAACATACGTATACATGTAAAACTTTTCATGATAATACACATGCCTCAATAAAGTTGCCATACAAAAAAGCGGAAGTATAACCTGTGCATGCTTGTCAAAAGTAAAAAAACAGAGTGAAACAAGGACTCTTGTGGTGACGAAGAACGACAAGTTGGTTGTTGGTAGGTATTTTTGTTTGTCGGTTTCTAATGGTAATCCTCTAGACTCAACAATGCAGACGGGACGCAAATCCCACCCACTTTTGCCCAGTCAATGTTATTTTTACGTGGCCGTTAAAAAAATATTTTACGGATTTACAATGCATTGTTCTGTAATAAGGTGTAGCGCATATGACCACTTTTTTAGTGGCTTCACTTCAGCACCACCAGATCATCATCACATGAAGAAGGTGAACAACAGGTGTGTTCTCTCCTGATAATCGGGATGAGAAATGAGAATGCTCATGAGTTAGTGAGGTACGATTGTGAGCAAACGTGAGCGAGTACAGGTACACCAAAGAGCATGATCGGGATCGGATCCATAAATTTTCCCTGCTTATCATCGTTTTTTTTTACATGTTTGAGCGAACCTGCAAAACTTAACATAGACTTACTGAGAAACAAAAAATAATGTAATATGTACATTTTATGTGGTAAACTCTTTACTTGTGTATTTTATGGTGGTGGCCTGACTCTTCTGGAAAGAAATGGGCAAGGTGGAAAGGAAAATGAAATGCAAGTGGAAGTTGAATGACAAGGAGCATTGAATGAGACGAGACGTAAACGCAAGAGATCTGATGAGAGGTTGCATGAAATAAGATTGGAAGGAAACAAAGTCGAGTTGATGGCTCCAGCCCACTTTTACTTATTTAAATTCAATACTCAAAGTTTTTTCATGTATGCGTAACCCTAATCCCATTTCAATGTTACTTTTTTTCAAGATACATATAGAATATTATATTGGTCAGTTGCACACTTCTCATGAAGGCAATAAGTGTTTCAACTTAAAGTGAAGAAAATGTATTAATCTACAGGTATTTGCTTCTTGTTAAACTTTAATTTTATATATTTAGTCATCTTGAAAATTTATTTTGATAAGACCACTTTTTTTTGTAAAGTTGTTTTTAAAGTGTAAAAGAAACTACAGTTCTTACACTTTCCCACTACGAAATCCTTTCACGGCTCCACACAACTCCTGCAACTAATCAACTGAAACACTTCAATGATCACAACAGCAGCAGCAGCAGGTCATCCAGGGTTGTGTGCATAAGAAAACAAGCTACCACTACACAAAGTATTTTAAAATTGCTATCCTCAAACCAATTAAAACGATACTTTTTTTTCAGGCTATTAATTAGTCACACAATAAAATCCAATTTAGGATTAAATTTTAAAATAATAATAAGAATCTCTTGAATAAAAAACATGTATGGAAATTATACTTAAATAAGATATGTATTTATGTATCCCTAATAATGTCCACATGGACAATTATATAGGCATTAACATAATTTAAGGGGAGTGATCAACAAGCGAAAAACAAGACAGAAAGAAGCCATTAAAAATGTGCTCAAAAGGTTATCAGTCATCTTTCTTGATCATTCATTCTTGCACACATTCTCAGCACAAGTATTGCATAAATGCTATCTACCAACCACCACATTTTTATTTTTCTACATACATCTCCATTTCAAATTAAAACATAATATCCTTTGAAAATTAATTTTTTTCTATCAAGTTATCCACTAAATAAAGCATACTTACATATGTACATAAATTATTGTAGCTATACAGTACCTAAAAGCTTTATAGAACAACGCAGTAGTAAGTTGCTCCTTTTTTATTTAGTTAAGTATTTGATGTGAGGTCATCCAAGAATAACACCACAGCTGAGCAGAGTCCAGTCATATTATCGTCAGCATGTCCATCTCCAGAAAAAATCGCGGCATTAACGTTTCATGAAAAAAAAATAAGCCAAACAAGTGGAAAGCAGATTTCAACTTCTTGTCGCATCCTCCTCATCTTCAATATCGTCATCATATTTATTGAGTATCTCCAATAAATTGTATCCTTTATGAGCACTTTGATTGAATGGATGCAGAAAAAAAATAAGTGTAGTTTGTTGTAAATATATGGTAATTATTTTTCATCCTACAAAAAAATAAGGCTGATTAGAATTGGCACATGATTCCTTTTCATGCATGCGAGGAATTGGAAGATGTGACTGTTGTCATGTTGGTTAGCTTATCAAAAGCTGCCAAAAAACATTGATTGGTTTTATTGCACCCCTGGACGGTTGGATTTATATTTGTATTGATATTTTAATTCATTTTGTTCACTTCATCACGGAGTGATCATTACGTTGTGCAGATGACTATTTTGAAGATTCGAAGCTAAATCTTTTAATGACGGAAGTGACATGCGCTTGTTTTTTTTTACTGCTGCGCTTGCAAGGCTACTTATCTCTACTCAAATTTTAATTTCAGATGAAGTATGAAATTTTTTTTAATAAGTTCACTTTTTCAACCACTACCGCACCCGCGCGGAACAAAAAAATGTGGAGTCGGAAAATGAGATGATGATGACAGGTCATGAGAATGACAATTGGTGGTGGTAGCTTTTCAAATCTTTTTAACCCTGATCTTTGCGCAAATATGCAGTGTGCAGACAAGGACAAAAGTGTTATTATTAGTAGTGCATATAGTTACCTCTACATTTTGTCTTGACAAGTGAAGTCATTATATTCACAACAGAGCAGATTATGTTTAATTAGCAGGAATACTTGATAATGACAAATAAAGGTGCAGTAGGAAGCTTCCATTTAAATCTTCACATTATTTCGGAAAACAAATTTTATGACTAGGTAGGAAGCACAGCTTATCACATCCTGCTATCTAATTTTACCCGATTGCATCTTAATTTTTGGGGACTTACCTCACAATAAGTTATGTATTTCTTCATTGTTAAAACACCTTGAAAGACCCCACATGTTAATTTATTTAGTAAAGTGTTTTTATTGACAATATTTATTTATTTGTCAAGGTATATGTTCCAACCTACATTTGCATATTATTTAGTGTTTACTTGTTTTCTTTTTGTAGAAAAGTGTTTTTTTTTCTCAGACACTTTGGCTTGACAGCGCGTGGTGATCACATTGACATTCTAGGTATTACGAAACCGCATTCTGTTATGATGTTCTGTTTTGTCTCAAAAAAAAATTGAGCACAGGGAAAAAGTTTCCATCGACAATCTGGATGTTGTTGTGGTAGTACTCTCGCACAGTTCATTCAGTTTAATAGACAATTTCTGTTTTCAAATAAATATTTATTTATGAAACAGCAAAAAGTAACAACAAACACGTACCAGGTTACATGCTATCATCAATCAAGTGCTCTGATAATAAACTTCTTTTTTTTCTTCTTCTGTTGATCTCATTCTGAAAAGGACATTATTGCGACAGAGAATATGGGCAATAATTATTATGCACAGTTGTTTGAGATACATACAACTTGTTATGCTTCTTTTTTTTAAGTTTTTTTTTTCTTGGAGATGAGATGATCTTTTAATGAATTGAGAATATCAATGTTTGTTTTATTAGTTCCATACAAAAAAGCATGTCGGCAAGATTTGCTGTGTTGTGGTTAATGTGATGGTGCATTATTATTAATTATTTATATGCTTCGCTTGTACATTATTATCCACCCGATCAGATAGATAGGTCTTGGCACACGAATGGTAGTATGCTGCTGTATTATGAATAGTGAAGCTATTACCATACAAAAAAGCATGTCGGCAAGATTTGCTGTTGTGGTTAATGTGATGGTGCATTATTATTAATTATTTATATGTTTCGCTTGTACATTATTATCCACCCGATCAGATAGATAGGTCTTGGCACACGAATGGTAGTATGCTGCTGTATTATGAATAGTGAAGCTATTTGAAAAATCCAATTGTCCAGTAAATACATCCATGCTGATGAATTAATGAGTGATGACCTCTGTGCAGAAGAAGTCTACGGAATAAGCAAAAAAAGAATTGCATTGAAACTAGAGTGTACTTGAATGTAACACTTGTCCGGCTTGCTCGCAAGTGTTCCGCTGCTCCTCTTTTTTTTGTTCAATTACAGAGGAATTATGGAGATACACGGGTAGATAATTATTTATTTATTTAATTAAAGATGGGAAGTGAAAGCATTGAATGGGAGCTTGAGCACAGTTCATATTTTTTATGCTCAGTTTTGAATGATGTGTCAATGAAAGATTGGCTCAAAAGAAAAAAAAATATGTACACGAGAGCGTTTCCAAAACGGTCTAAAATATCACATGAGATGAGTGTCCTATAACCGGTTCAGTATTTTTTTTAGATTATGAAAAGGAAAAGCTTTTAGTGATTAGAAGATCAGATAAGAATGGATTGCGTAAAGGAGTTCATGAACGAAGATCTATCTATCTGCTGACGAGCTGATTAATCTAGAAAATGATTTCTGTATTATTATTATTTTTTTTGCTATGAACACGCTATAGTTTGTCCATCACCCGCGCACATGTCACAACTCACATGCCACTCCGCTACCACTGACCTCAACCATCCAAACTTTTTTCTAAGCGTGCAGGACAAAGTCCGATAATCAAGGGGAAGCATAGCCCCTCGGATTTCCGCAACTAATCCGTATTATTTCCTTGTTTTCAATTAGTGCTCCATGGTCAGATGGATACGTGCTTATTGTGGAGATTCCCAAACGGGATAAGAATATTTGTTTTGATCCGACAAAAAAAATTCATGTTTGGTCCATACTAGATTCCATTGCATAACGTGTCGGATCTTGAAACACTTTACTTTTCTTATCAGAATTTTAATTACGATGAGTTGCAAAATGCAAGTGATATACATACCTCAACTATAATAACAAAAAAAAGGTAATTTAGCAAGTTACCCCGTCGTCCTTCATGCAGTTCTGGAGTACTCCAACACATAAAAAATGTAGATGCATAGGGGGCTGACCTGTTCGACGTCGGGGGCCAACATGCCTCACATGATGGAAGCTCATCATCACCGTCATCTCAGTCCAGAATTATTCCTATAAAAATATTATTAAATGAGTAATTATTTTTTTTTTGCTTTAAACATCTTATAAGAATTTTAGTTGAACATGGTGCATATATGTATGCTATAAGGATTTATGTTAATTTAAGTAGCTCTTCCTATCACGATATCCTCACGTCGTTAATCCTCACATAGCCGTAACAAGTGTAGATTTTTAATAAGCGGTGGTGGTGGTGGAAGCAAAAAGCTTCTGGCTGTTTACTGATAACTCTTGAATCAAGAGAGGGAATGTGTTTTGTCGGGTTGAAGGCTTTACGGCCAAATATAACTTGAAGCAAGGCAGCGTCGTCGCTTCTTCAGAACAGAAGTGGACTGGTGCTGGGCACACTTATTTTGGTTCTAATATAAGATCCACTTGCTCACAGGTCTGGACGTCTCAGTCGATCAAGTGACAGTGAAGTGAAGTCTTGCAGACACGAGCTCAAAAGTGTGACAAAACTGAACGAACCTCCTCACAAGCCATCGATTTTATTTTTCAAGCTGAATTACCTTCCTTCGAGAAATCAATTCTTTGGGAATATTTTTTTGGCGCGAATACTCAACCAACCACAAGTTCCCGGCCTTTAACAACTGAAGCACGGAAGAAAGAGGAAACATTTCCCTCAGAACAACCAAAGAGAGAACCTTCAAAATTCATCATGCCACATTACACAAACGGATTCCACAGACCCAGCACTTTCCTCAGTGAGGAAATCATGCATGAGGGCAACTGGCTCAGATTTTCTGAAATCAGATATCTTGACCCAAATGGAAAGGAACGGTAAGTAAGAGATAACTCTCCTCCAATATTTTTTCCATATTAATATTGAACTTGAATTCTTGTTGCACTAAAAAACCATAACAGTTTTTTTAAAATATGCCTCATATTCTTTGTAACCCTCCTTCCAGCGTTTGGGAGTCCACCTCCAGACAAACCCGAACCAGGGGAAGCGACACTGACCAGGTCGCAGCTATCGCCATTTACAGACGACTTTTGCATTACGACGTAATGGTCCTCGTGCGTCAATACCGACCCGCTTTGAACGCCTACACAGTGGAGTTTCCTGCAGGTATTATTGCTACAAATCCTTTCCATTTATGAATCTCATTAAAAAGTTGCCATTTCTTCATCTCATATATAAATTACTCACATTTCCCGGGGGAATGTAGGACTGCTGGAACCAGGTGAAACCAGTAACGAAGCCGCAGTGAGAGAACTTCATGAGGAAACTGGTTGGCACGGCGAGGTAACACACATGAGCACCAAGCTCGCCGTAGATCCTGGATGTTCTTCCGCCATCATCAGATACGCCACAGTCAAGGTTTGATAAAAACTTAACTTATCCATATCATCATCATCATCTGCGTCTGTCCATCTTTCTCAAAAAAATAAATCAAGCGTTAGGTAACACACTCCTGAGTGGTAGTTTAATCATCATCATCATCATCATCATCTTCCACCAGTTGTCCAGTTAGGTTCGTAATGACGAAGGCGGTTCAAAGCGCTTTCCATGTGCTTTACCTACTCAGAGAAGAGAAACGCAATTGTGGTGGTAGAAGGAGCTTATGATTAATCATTTCTTTAAAAAGAGAGAATGGCAATGGTAAAAAAAATGTTGACAAGTTGCTCATCTCTCTCTCTCTCTTTATATTTTTCCAACAAGTTTTTTTTAGCTTTTTGTAATCTTCAACTTGAACTGAAAATGTCGGCATGTTTTAGGTATCGTGAAATGGTTAGGTATTCAAGTTGCTTATTTTTTTGTAGTGAACCATGAACTTTCGGGGTTAGCTTCCCATCTACGCTTCTTCTTATTTTCGTTATCCAACACTACATATTTTTGTGGTGCGTCTGCACTTCGTCTATCTTGGCAATATGTGGAGATGACATTTTCTAAATACGCACAGGTATATTTATCTTAATGAATTTATAATGGGCGTATTACGCCACAAGAAGAAAAAAAAATCATTAGTTGAGTAATTTTCTAATCTTCATTAATGTGCATCATCTCGTAACAAGTCTAGTCACATATTACGAACCAAATGTTATTACGAGCAAAGCGTGTCTTTATTACTAGCTTGCAACAAGCTGAGGATTATCACCGGATTTCGTTTCAATATGCTCGGAGATTATCACAAATCGAAAATAGGTGCAAAAATGGTCCTGCTTGTTTATCAAAGTAGTCACATTTGCATAAACAACAACAGCATGAGACCGGAGAGTGTGGAGCATGCTATGTCACAGAAGCTCTGCTCTTATCTATAAAAGAGTATTATAGAGTTCATGAGCTCTTTTTATGGTGTGTTTAGTTGAGAAAGAAAGAAAGGCAAATTTAGTTGTACGATAAGCCATTGAATTGAACCAAATCTGGGGATATGTGTAGTTGATAGGTAATCTACCTACCGAATCTAAGTGATTTTTTGTTAATTACATTTAAATCTTATTTTCTTTTAGATTAACGGGGATGCCCCTGAAAATCTGAATTCACGAGCGGTGAACAGCGAGGGTGAATTCGTGGACACCTACCTAATCTAAGTGATTTTTTGTTAATTACATTTAAATCTTATTTTCTTTTAGATTAACGGGGATGCCCCTGAAAATCTGAATTCACGAGCGGTGAACAGCGAGGGTGAATTCGTGGACCTCCTCATGATCCCTGTTTCCGAGCTTCATGAGCACCTCAAAAGTGAGAAAAATTTTTGACATGACTATTATATTCTTAATTTTCTTAGGTTTTATTGACACATGACTTGTCTGGTTTTTACCATGTGACAAGTATGACATGACTATTAGATCATCCTGATTCAAAATCCTATTTACTTAGTTAGTCACACACATGCGATGGTAATCAGTTGTAGTGTCTTATATTTTTAACTGGAGGGTCATCACCTTGTATTTCTACCTGGCATGTGGCAATAATTGCTGAGGCGTAAGCTGGAGTAGAAGCAAAAATTAAGCTGAGAAAAAAACACGTAGTTTGTCTTTCAAAATGATCTGTGTAATGTCTCCACTTTTCCTTTATCAAAGTCAAGTTGTTATCATTTAAATGTCCATTTTTTGCAATTCGTTTTTTATTTCTAACTCCTCAATAATACCAAGAAATACATCAGTTCAGCATATTTAAAAGATTAGCAGGATGACTGATCACATATTTTTTCAAGACTGCTCCCCCTTCTTCTGCGAAATGCATCTTGACTCAAAGAGATAAGCATTCTTTGACAAGCAAAAATCCTTTCCAACGCTGATAACCTTTCTATTCAGGCTAGGGCAACTAGTGCAACGTATGCGGGGCACTCAAATTAAATAATGTTTTTCACAAAGGCACGAGTAGCCCCACATGTCTGACAATTAAGCTTCAAATTAGCATGTCTGAGGTAGTGAGTTGGGAGGTGTACAAAATCACACAAAAATGTGACACGTTAATTAACTCCCTCACAAATTCTAATTTGGATGTATCTCTTCTGACATATCAGAACTGACGAAAGATGGGAACGTGGTGGACTCCCGCGTGGAAGCGTTCGCAATTGGACTCCAAATGGGACTGAAATTTGCGCAAGACACCGCTAAAGACGCAATCGCAACACTTCAAGCCAGCTTGCCTTTGGATGGAAACAGTGTCCGAAATGGATTCGGAAATCTGCAGGCGCATGCCCGTAAATATACGCAGTCAATATGTGATACGGATTAAACACACCAAAAAAACCTTTTTTTGGATAAGATAAAAATTTACAGACTTTTTCTGACTTTCCGGAAAAAGAATTTTTACAAATGTAATGCACAAAACAAAAACGAAAAACTGACTACCGTAATGCAGTGCATTTTGCCATCACCACACATCACATCTCATTCAATGAAACAAAATCATACTTTTACATAAAAATCCACATGAGAGCACGTTGCTCGAACAACAGAACAACACGAATGAGTTTTTACATGCTCAACTAATTTGCTACACATATGATTTTAATATTGAAAAATGTATTTAAAACACGTAATGAATTTTTAGCTACTCTAGGTTAGGAAGATTGCTAATTCTGCTTTTTTAAATGTTGCAATCATTTTTTTGTGTCGTCGTTTAGCTGATAACTTAATTGTATACTCCGGTGTCGTTCCATGCGAATAGTAAGACTAAATATTATATAAACATATTATGTAATTGTTTTACATAGAGTAGAAATGACAAAAACAAGTTTTAATATGCTGGCATGATTTATATTTAAAATATTAAACAATTTTTAAGATTCTCTTGTACGATAGTATTCCGTTGAATGGTCAATAATAATTATATGGAAATCCTCTTGTAATGAAATTTTATGGCTGGTTGGGTCCTTACCGGACTTCATAGTTATGAAAACATTTCATTACTTGCAACACGAACTGGTGTGGAAGTTGAAAGTATTTCAAAAGGGTCGGTAAACATACCAACAAACTTTTATCAACTAAATTATATGAAAAGAAAATGACAAATAAATAAATAATAAAACTTATAAAACTACATTTTCCACATTTCTTTCCAATAAGAAAAAATACTAGATTAATGCTGACGGAGTGAAATGAAATTGGCAGCGAACCGTAAACACAAAGTAGAAAATAATTGCTTCTGTATTACTACCAGAAATTACTTAAATTACTGCAATTTCAGTTGGATAAAATAGGGAAGAAAATAAGGAGTGATCATCACATGCTCCATATTTCCTGAACCAGCAGCAAAAATTTTGTGATTGCTAAGTTGATGACACATATATTCCTCTACCGATGTATACTTCAATTGAATACGTAATAATAATTCTTGTTAAGAGTCATCATGCCTTATTAAATTGGTAATAATAGTAGGTAAGTAAGAATGATAAGCTGACTCTTTGTAATAATAACAGTTACGATTTTCTTTCTTCGCAAACTTAAGTGTTTTCATGCTGACAAGTCATCTAGTTCACCTTCAATGCATAAGTGCGTGCTGCGTGCCATTTTTTTTCTTTCGAATGCGTGTCCAAAATATTGCATGCAGGGAAATTCTCGCGTGGTTACAACTTATCAATGCAACATAGCAAAATGTAAGCTATACAACAAAGGATTTTGTATTTGGTCCGTCTACTGTATCAAGTCAATCCATCTCGTTGTTCTGCCTAAAAATGTAATATTTATGCAATTCAATTCAACCTAATGCTTTGATTTATTGAGTGCGCTATTGTGTACGCATTTTATCTCCATTGTTTCCTTTTGCTCATTGTCGAAAAAAAATATGTAGTCCGATGTGATGATAAGGTCAACTTCCCTCACACAATAGAATGGAATATGATCGCAGAACAAGTATTTCGAAAAGCGTAGTAACAATATTTGGCTCAGCTGTAAAAAGGTGTAGCAGAGGATGATGACAAAATATGATAATAAATTGATTATGGTGATGTTTATGATTATATTTTTAAGGAGACCTTTGTCTGTGGATTTAGTTTTACATGGAGCTGCAGCTCGGACGGACCACGCCAGAGCATACACAACAGAACAGTCTCTCCTTTTAGAGAAATGTAATAGTAATGAATTAAAAAATTTTTAGGGACACATCAAGCTTGGAGCAGGACTCATGCACACAAAACGAATTATATTTTATTATGGATGATGCGCATGAGTTTGTGTGTGCTTTCTTAAATTATTGATTTTTTTTATTGGAGCATAGATATTCTGTTACAATTTGGCTCGCCAGGAATAGCATACCTAGTTACCCACATGTTAATGACTTTTTGGTGAGTTAATTTTCCACATAATGTACCAATAAGTTGCATGGATGTCGTGGAATAAAAGTGTCACTTAAATTGTTTCAGGCTACCTTGTAAGGAAAAGGAGGAAGTGCCATGGGCTCCTTCACCACGCAAAAAAATATTTTCTTCTTTATCCAAGATCACAACAAATGATGACGATGATGGCAAGTGAGTGAGCAACAACATGCATATGTCAACTGAGTTAAAAACAAGTTGTCATTTTGAGCCAAACAATAATGCTCCTTCATGCCTACTTTTTGCAAGTAAATCCGAACACAGAGGCTTTATTGCGAAATGTGGGATTTTGTTGTAATAAGCATGGGTGAATTGAGATGATCCCCTTGTGATAATGGTGACATGGGCTATGTGGGAAAACCTATGTCATGCTGTCATGTAAACTAGATGCTGCAAATCCTCTTAGTAGAACTTTGGTGATTATCAATGAGTGAGATTATTGTGGAGACTCTCACATGGCAGAATTTTTATTTCGTCGATGGATATATTTTTTGGTGCGGTTTTGGCTTGAAGTGACAGTGGAATAATGCATTCCAACAAAACATTACCTTGAAGAAAAAAAAGGTAATAAGTGAAATATAATATGGGCATAACAATCATTAAATAATGGGGATATGTTGTGCAATCTGATATGATTATGCAGCGTGTATTTATTCTGTAAGCTGTGTGTGTGTGTGAGAGAGAGAGGGAGAGGGAGACATAAATAAAAATGATAGATGACAGAGAGCGACAGCGTGAAACAATTAGTACGTGTGTGCAATTGTTGCCTTCTCGCCGATTCACATGATCATTTTCGCATTCCCTTTTTTGAACTGTAATTAATAATAATATTTTTTGCTCACTTGCATATACACACAAGAATATGATCCCGATTGCGGTGGAAATTGGGACGACTGTTGAAAAGAGGTATTTATATCCCTAATTTTTGCGTCAATTTTCGGTTTGGTTTTACCATATTTGCAAAGTACACACAAGACAAAACCGCAGGTTTTGCTATGCCTTTTTCTCCAAATGAGGAAAAAATTGGTGTCAGGCGAAATGGATAAGCAATGATTTATGTTGCATTGAACAGTCGTTTCGTGGTTAGAAAGGAATGCTCAGAGAGCAACAACAGAACGGTTTAGTGAGGATGATGAATGGAATGGAGCGTAAAATTGCAGAAGCAAAAGCAGCAGCAGCAGCAATTTAAAAACACATCTAAAAATATATACAAATGAATATAAGAACAACATCAGACTTTTCACTACTACTTAACTCTCGTCTATCCTGAAGGTTATAGTGGTATACCCAACCCACCAAGGGTTTGCTTTTCTCTATGAATTAATAACCCATTTGTGAAAATTCGGCTTAATTATCCCTTTATTCTGGATGTGGCCATTAAAACCTCCAAGATTTACAATGTTCCTTGTTAACAAATCCGTCCGATCATCACATACAAAAAATTACATAAGCAATCCCACAGTTTTCATGAATTTCTTACAAACCTAGGTATCTGCATTTAAGGAACAGAGTGGCTCACTCTGAGTATAACCGTAACTGCACTTCTTATCTGAGCACATTCATAACGTGTGTGTGTGTGTGGCTGTGCAATGTGCGTAGAGCAAAAGTTGATCTGTTGTTAATTATTGCTGACTGCTGCTGACTACACATCTGTCTCGAGTTTTTCTTACCGAATATGGCAAAACGGTAGAGATAATCGCAAGCAATAATAGCCACTACGCACTAATGTGAGGAGGAAAAGGCAAACATGCATTGCTATTTATAAACTTTAAAATTTATTACCACAGATTTTGTTTACTTTTATAAAAAAAAATGTTGATCACAACTGGCAAGAAAGTAGTTTTTGAATGAAGCATGAAAAATGTGATGGCTTTAATGGCAGGACCACCAATAGGGAATCCCGTCTCCTTACAAATCATCTTCATCAATTAGTCATACACTTTCCAAAAAAAATTGTGCGTGTTACATGTTTTCCATTTGTCGTGTGCCAGAATATCACGTTCAGTTCCTATTACTACTACCGTTCATTTTGATGCAATCATAATAATATTTGGATAATGTGTCTTTACTCTTGGTTGTATCATGTCGCGAGAAAACTGAAAAAACGTAAGCGCTTCAAAAAAAATAATGCTACTTGAGAAGTTAAAGGAAACCAGCAGCGTGTGTGTGTGTGTGAGCCGAATAGTTCAATTCAAGTCAAGAGTGATTCACTTTTTGACAGAAATTATGTGAACCAGAAAAAAAAACTCCTATTGAGCATGTCTAAAATCCATCCTTGATTCCATAATTGTATATGAACCAGAAATGGAATTATATTGAAGTGAGTCTATCCAAAAACGACGAGGCTTAAGGAGACTGGTCGAGAAAATCAAGAAAAGAAAACACACATTTGTATGTATGAAAGACTATTTTTGTGACGGGTTTGGTTTGCTCCTACTCGCTTGTTAAATATTATATCATCCTTGCAATCTACACATAATCGTATGCTAATCCTTTGCTCAAATCTTCTTGTAATTCTGGCCACCATCTATGAAGCCTAAATCGTGGAGGAAAGAAAACCTTTTTACTCTTTTTCTACATTGAAAACTGCGGTAGTAGAAGAGATTGCTTGTTATGAAGCATTGGCAAATGCACGCACTAAAAGTAAGATACTAAATTATTCGTTTAAGCTTATAAAATATTGTCTCAAAGTAAACCTTATCAAACTAAAGTTCTTTTTTCAAAATGCTCCAACAACAGGATGCCTCGTGCCAGTATTGTTTCAACAATTTTTTTTACAATTCATTGTCCGTCGGAAATATGTGTTTTTTAATTAATCAGGTGCTCCTCCGAATATTTGCAATTTTGCAACGCAATCATTTGCAAGATTTTCATTTGCGGTTAGCCAGCCATTATCATATCTTAAGTGAATCCATTCACTTTAATTCAACATGCATACCGGCACACCGCTTCACATATAAATCCATATGTCAAGCATCAGTTGGTCTTGTCATTTTTTTTTGTGGTTTGGCTTGTTAGCTATTCTCCATCGTGTAAGAACATATTATATTCTCAGAGCAAACTTATACTCTGCGTCATCCATCATGAATATTACTTGAACAATTGAATTGCTTGACAGGCGGCTCCGGCCGGGTCTGGAACAAGAGGAAAGTGATTGTGCTATTTTGCATGCGTACATGAGCACATTAATGACGATAATACACCGATCGTTTCTCCATGAGGCATATTATTATTGGCAAACCATGTTTCGCTCGAGGCGATGCAAAAAGCTCTCACTCCCGCTCCATTTCATCCATTTTACAGGTAAGGTATACTCCTCAGTATTTTTATCAAGATAAGCAAAAATTGATACATAAATGAATTCATGGACAAATGGTGGTGGAGGTGGACAGATATGACTTTCACACTTGAATACTAATAAAAATGGTAAACTCTTTTGCGTCTAGTCTAAAAAAACAACCTAGCATAAATACGGAGGTAGATAATCGTTGTATAGGCACGAGTTATTCGAAAAAATTGTTATACATAGCATCGGACTTGTGTGTGTGCACCTTCTGCAAAAATTTGTCTTGCAACTTTGCAACAATTTTCGAAGGCAGATTAGTAGCTTCGTCTTTGCCTTTTTGCAGAACATTACCCGAGAAGGAATTGTTGACCATAGACATTATCTTAAACATTGTTATTACACACATGCATAACATGCATCCATATTTCCAGGTTAGATAATCGCTTCTCTAATACGTGGTTGTAAAGGTAGCACTTTAGATTACCCAAAAAGACAATTGTGGAAATAATATGTGTGTATAGCGTAAATATGCATTTTGATG
>JAHZNF010002898.1:0-14011 GCA_027744215.1 Troglopedetes dispersus
GCGTGCATGCATTTCGAGTGGGAAGAAGAAAATGCACTTTCCTTTGCCAACCTGATTTCACTTCTTTTGAAGAAAATACTTATAACCTTGTAGGAAGCACGTGCGACTTCATTCTTTTATTTTTTTTCCTTTTTAGAGACAAAAAGAAAACGACTTCTGTTATAAGCAGATATATAGGGAAAAACGGAAGACAATGGGAATTTTTTTATATTTTTATTTTTATACGGATATTTTATAAGAAGGATATTGTTTCTTATTATTATTGTCTGCATTGTGTAAAATGCAGTGGGAGATTTCAGCATTCCAGCAAGTGCAAACTTGCACTGCTACGCTTTGTTTCATTATTGCCATCATCCCCAGCCGCCTGCATAGCATCACGACAGGAGGGAGAAAGGAGAGCCGGAAGAGCATATCACAGAAAAGGAACGAAAAGTCATTCCGTTTCTTCTTTGTAACTTGACTTCTGTCACGATGATGATGGTGATACCAGAGGAAAAAAGGAAAGATGAAAGTGAAGTGCTTCCTACAAGGTTATAAGTATTTTCTTCAAAAGAAGTGAAATCAGGTTGGCAAAGGAAAGTGCATTTTCTTCTTCCCACTCGAAATGCATGCACGCGGTGTCCGTCGGGGTTTGGTGCAGAGCCGCATAGGAATGCCTAACGTAACGTAAGCCCACCACCCTTTTTCCTCGTTAGTTACACTTTTCCCTTTCTTGTCATCATTATCCTTAAGATCAAGGGTAAAATTTTATAATTGAAGAAGTAGTAGCATTACTGAACCTTTTCATCCTACATCGTAATGATGAATATCCCGGGTTGCTCAACGCAGGTGAGAGCTCGTTCGAAACTGAGCCATAAAGAAATTGCAGCAACGTTGGTACGGTACCACCCTCTGGGTGAAAGTGCACCACAAAATGCCAGTGCAGGAGTCTAACGCAATGTAATCCAATTGAACAAAGAGCATTTTTACACACGAGTAAACACCCATGCCTTATATATCTGTGCTGTAAATATGTGCTTTCATTAAAAGCTTGTTTGTCCTTTGGTTGACTATAAACTAGAAAAAAACTGCGTATTTTATTTTTCACCACAAGTTAAGTTATAAAAAAGGGAGAGGTGTAAAGATGGGTGGAGTTCACCTGTCAATACTAACAAACGTAAAAAGGCTTTGTAGAAGTAGCAGTAGTAATCAAAAGGAAAAGAAAATAAGCAATATTTCATTTTTTCACCTTTGCCCATGTCACTTCAAATTCCTTTCATCTATTTGCGATATGGAAAATGGAATGCACAAGCCGTAAAATATAACACGACAAAAGGCGTTAAAGAGAGAATGGAAGAAGAATGAGTGAAAGACGAAAATATATGGCGTGTGATCATAATAGAAAGGAAAAGCAACTCGGAGGAGTGTTAGCAACTCTGAGTGTGTTTTTTTTCTTACTTCGTCATGGTATATGACGCATGGAACACGAAACTACCAACAACACAGCCACTTATTGTACTCGTTCGCACTTGTCTTACCTTGCCATTATATTAATGTTATTTATTGTATTATTTACCCAGTTTTCTGCAGGCCCGAATAGCCAGACTAGACCATCATCATCACCAACACCGTCATCTTCGTACTTTTCACAGGAAAGAGTGGCAAAAATGAATGGCTCCGCATTATATTGTGTGCTTATTACACGTTGTTATTTTGTACTTTTCTCTTTTGTAACCCGTCTGTAAATGTGTGCTCTGCTTTCCTTAATTCTTTGTTGGGTTTTGCAGAGAGACAACAACCGTTTCTATACTAAGCATTACTACATAACATTGAAATATTGAAGAAACCGTGACCATTTTTATAATGTACATACTTGCTTCTTATCAGCTTCATTCGTCAAGTCTATGGAGAATCTTGTTTGCTCAACTTATACAACAATATGTATCTACATTTGTGGACAGTTTTACCTGCTTTTTCATTCACTTTAGCACAATAGGAGAAGGACTTGAGCATGTACTAGAAACAAAGGTTTTCGTAAGTGTGCTAGGAAATCAATTTCTTTAACAATGTATTGTGATGAATGAGTATCTCATTGTTGGAATCGTTGACTTCTGATTCACCTTCAAAACATGATTCGGTCGCTCGTTCAAACACTATGAGGATGGAAGGAAAACTGATAAAATATATAATAGAGAGTCAGATAACCTAAAATACGCACTATAAAATGAATCGAGAATTGTGCATATGAAAAACAAGCACATTGTAACCTTTCTTTATTCACTTAATATTTGTCTTCAATTCGTTAGTTTAGGATGTCACACCTCTACTTCTCAACAGTCTTGAGTAATTACTGAGCAAAGTGTTGGAAAGGAAGGAATCAGGTGGGCGTGGGACAACATGAAGCGTCAATGATGTTTATGACAAATACAGGGAAGACGGCAAACACGGCTAATAATAAGAAAATGGTATGTTACATTAATAGCGGGCCTCTCCGGTAAGCCGAGTAATGAATCAAGATAAGTACTGCACACTACAACAGAAAAGATGGAACTTATTATTTCCCGTCAAGATTAATCAATAACACAAAGAGGACGAGTGGGAAGAATACATTTTGTTGGAACAGTTAATTGAAAGTTGACAGCTTGAAAAGGAGAATACATTTATTGTCCCTGTTCAATTCGTTCAATTTGTTTGTATTCCTTAATAAATGGGACAGGAAGGAAGGATATGATTTAAAAGAAAACTTCCTTTCACTGTAGCTCTGAAAGATTTGCAAGCTCTAAAACGGAGAGGGGATGTTAGGTAGATATTTTATGTCGCTTGTCAACTCTTTCAAGGGAGCGCAAGGAAATTCGGTTTTAGGTCCCTTAAAATCCGTACTTAAATCTAGTTTAAAATCTTCCTACGCTAATGTCATTTGGCCATAGGTTCAGTCCCCACAAAATGATTCAAGTATATTTGTAAGTAAGCACTTATTGCATGCATAATTTATACATGTAACTTATAGTTAATTTCACAAAACATCCTTATATGAAAGCATGAAAAAAATTAATTAATTACGAAACGAAGACACTTTGCTGTTGATTATGATTTATGGAACTTCAGTGGTTTTAGGGTATCTGTGCGTTGTGTATTCTCTTACCAACTCTAACAAGTGAATTCTCGTTCGCGCGGACATTTCAAGCTTATATGATTCAACTTTTCCTTCGGGCTTCACGCGCCTGATATCGTCTATTTCGTTCCTTTATATTGACGCATCCCATTCAACTTCCATTGTTAGATCCGCTTGTGTTTTGTGTTCGGATGATTAAATGCGACAGGGAATAGAAAACGAAGATATAGGTGCACACGACGACAAAAATAATGGTTGCGGTAGTGGTGAAAAATGGTGGTAGCAAGAGCGAGATGTTCCAACACCCGCTTTTTGTCATTTTCTACTTTTTCCCTCACACAACAAAAAAAATCTCATTTTATAACAATACATGTGTACAAAAAGTGTCTGCCACTACTCCATTATATTCGATAAGCAGAGATAACCTTGACAAAGAACGATCAGTACAAGTGTGGTGGCGCAGCCGAGGTTGAGAGTGTCGTCATAAAGTGTACTGGGATCTTTCTATTGATTCTCAAATGAACAAAAAATGTCACAGTACTGTACTGTACAGTAGCATAAGTGTAAAGACTACAGCGCTGTCCTTTCCCAACTGTCAATCATAGGCATAGGTGTGTGTATAAAAGTACGCACAATTTTATCTTCTCCCTGATACTTTCATCATTAATTATTCACTGACAACAGGGACAGGGAAATGTCCACGGCCGCAAGATTTCCAGGAACGTGGCAAGTACGATATATCCTCGCTGAAAAAACAATAAATGTAGAACAAAAAATGCTACGGTTTCATTTCCCAAACTTTCAAAAAAATGTACATTGTGCCTGTGTGTCTGGCAGTTAGAAAAGGTGCACTTTTGATGCCTGTACCATGGTTCAACTGGTCTGCCGAGCTACCACCTTGCCTTACAGGATATAGCCCACCTCCTGAGCATTCTCAGGCGACATCATTTTTTAGAAGCAACAAGGAAAGAAAAAGCAAAGAAAAGCAAAATTGAATTTGTGAAATTATTTAAGAACTTCTTTCCTGGAACTCCTACAACGGAGACAGTAGCTTGGAGAGCAGACGGCATTCTCCCCTCACCACCTTTAATTTTTCAATTTCTTTCTTCGCTTCCATTTTCTGCTGAAAATGCACTCTTTACCTCCACCACAGCATCCATCCAAAAGAAACACTTAAAAGGACTCCTTTTCATGTTTGCGTGTGGCGCAGTAAGAAAAAATAATCACGTCAACTCTCCTTCGCTCTCGCTTTTTCTTTTTTTTTTCCTAGTTTCAACCCGCAAATAGTACTGAAGTGAACCTATCTTCGGTCGACCGAGTCCTTTAATAATCCATTTTAAATCAATCGGACAGAAAAAGCAAATAATCCGATTAAAAATACGAACAACATACAGCCTTGCATCATTTACTCGGATTCAACTCGTGTGCAAGAAAACATTCTACTTGCACTTTCCATCCCTCACGTTGCAGGAGAGAAGGCTGAATGAGGGGGAACGAGAGACAACAATTAACAGTCGTACTAGTGCTTGAGTTGTTCATAAATAAATAACCCAGCAGAAAATCCAATCACATTTGCTCACTTACCACCACTCATCATCTTTGCATCTGTGGCATTTCGCATGAAAAGGGAATTATTACTGTCAATTAACTACTCCTTCTGACTGCCTGCTCTGCTACTCGTTTCTATCATTTATTTGTCACAGAGCATGCAGCAGAGACGATAAAAGTCATCATGTCAACACTGTGTGCCATCACCATTTCGGCAAATTCACTTCATATAATAACCATGTATGAAAATGAAGTGTAGCAACAGAAATGTCATGCACAACTATCCTCATAGTCATCAACAATTAATTATGATAACGATGTCATCATACCGTTCAATGCAATGCAATATAGAAGTTGTGTCGTGATCGCAATACCATTTGGATAACGACCACACAAAAAGGAATCACGGTGTTTTTTATGATGACTGTGACGATTTGTGTCTCCCCGATTCCCATAAATTGACTAAGAGGTTGTTGTCCTCTCAAAAGTGCCATTTATTTCCCTTTACCGGTTAATAAATGATTCTACTAAATGATATAAACAACTATAGAATGAAAATTAGGAATACCAGTGGTTGACTTCAATCTTGAATTCTAAAGGCTGGCCCACTAAGCTATAGAGAAGTTGTACGAAGGATGGAAACTGGAAGCTTGAATAGGTACATCTTAGAGTAGATGAACGTTCCGAAATTGTCATATGTATTATGCTTAGGTCCAAGATTAGTTTTGTTAAACCTTAAGAATTATTTTTTGTGTAAATAGATAATGTATTCTATCAGGGCTGAAGGATCTGTCAATAAAAATAAAAGAAAGGTTGATTTTGATTGTCTCTTTTGAAGGGAAGGATGCTGAGCCGGACGGACGCCTCATACATCAATATAAAATCATGTGTGTCTCACCAGAAGCTGTGATAACGAAGCAGTCCAACCAAAATCTATGACGAGTCGGCAGCCGTCTCAGCCTCCAGTGAAGCTTCCATTGAACAGGCTTGTCCTCTATTACGTCCCGGCATGGAAAGGGAGGTTAAATGAGCTAATATGCATAAAATTATTATATCGTACTTACTCACTCAGCTTGTCTCGCTTAATACGCTTAAAGCCCTTTATAACTCAACATGAAGGAGACAAGTTATTATTATTCTCAGCAGAAACGTAAAGAGTAGCTTGGTGGTGGTTGTATTTAGTGGAGCAAGAAACTGGAGAAAGTACGACGTGCATGAGGATTGGAGACAGGAATGACGCGATGCACACCCAACAACAACAAAGAAAAGAACTTGACTTATAAATACAACGACATCTCATCTCATAATAAAAAAAGAAAATGGCATAAGCGCTTCTTCCTATCTCCATGTACTCTTCTTCCACACTGCTCAGCATATTTTATTTTTCCTTCCGCAGCTATTTTCTTTCTTCCTTTCCTCATTCACTGTCACCAAACTCAATGCACAAAAACGACACGAGGACATCTCGGTTGCCCCATTATATTAGTGCCCATTCATTCACGTATGTTTGTTGCAGTCTGCGAACGATGTTGATGATGATACCGTAATAAAAATGCCAACATGGTATATCATCGCATCCCCGTCATGAATGGTCTAAATGCTAAATATACTTTAAGCCGTTTCCTCCTTTTCCACAACTTTGTAAAGAAAATGAAGAAATGCCCAGAATAGGAGGGAACCAGGAGAATGAATATGTATATTCTTGTCTCCATGGTTTGCATCAATGCATGATATTCACGCATAATGCTACGAAATAAGATATTATTATTATCTCGGTGATAATGTTACAAGAAAATTATTTAGAATGAGAAGCAGGGCCATTGAATGCACACATTTTATACTGTGTGCTGCCTCCTCTATAACGTAGCAGGACAATAGATGATCATATCTTTTGCACTACGCGTTCACAAAAAGAAATGAGCGAATGAATGGGCTCCCATTGACAATTTACCAAGCGCACACAATTATCCACTTTTTACTGAAATAGAACAGGGAAAAAAGAACAGACAGGGACGAGCTATACTCAGTTGGTCATATGAGTCATGTTTGATGATGTTGATATTTAGTAAAAAAAATACGGGGACTTTTGGACTTTCCACGAGAACATGCATATTTCTTCCCTTTTGATGACAAAAATGCTGACTTAATGCAGTTTCCCTTCAGCTCAGCTTCCAGTTGTTTAGATTCATGCATATATTTATATGTTCAGAACATGGGAATGGAACCATGTATCTTGTTGACTGATGGAGAAAATTTGCAGGATTGGAAGTGAAGTGGTGGGAGAATTTGTTGTGTGGTGGAAAATAGATGATGTGACGCGATGCGATGTGATGATGCAGCTTCTGGTGGAAGAAATAACAGCAATTGGCTCACTTTAACTTTATTTGTTTAAGCCGATTAGAGCAGGAAAGAAATGAGATAAAAAGACAACACACCAGCAACAAACAACTTGTGCTTAATGCCTCGTCTCCCTGCATCTGTCTTTCCTGTGTATATTGCAGTGTTTGTCGAGGATTGGTGGTGTCTCTTTCGACTTTCTCTAAAATTCTCTTCCTCTCTAGCCATTTCAACCGTCCTCCCAAAAGTTACAAGAGAAAATGAAGTTCCAGAGAGGAGCTCATGGTGAGAGAGCACTTTATAAAGTGTACAATAACAAAATGTCTGTGCTCTGGAAAAGGGGCGTGAAATTAACATGTGAAATACATTATGCATGTGTGTACCCACTTCGCCAAACGTAATTATGCATGCACACATACGTATAACGAGTTAATGTGATACATGGCCAGCGAAGAAAAAATAAATTAAAAACTAGTTTTGTAGGTCAGTCAAGTGCGTGAGAGGCGCTGCTGGAACACAAGTTTATTGGCTTGTGCGAAGCTCTTTTGTTCAAAAGGAATTTAAAATATTTATAAGGACACGAACACATTACGATTTTAGCATGTTATATGTATATTGAGCTGGTGAGTGAGATCGATTACCAACATTGCGTTCCGCTCTGCCAAGCAGAAAAGTTTATTATTCCAGCGGAAAAAATGAAGCAAAGACTCTTTTGTTAATTTGTTGGTGTCCTTCTGTTTACAAGGAATGTTGACGACAGGGCGAGCAGCACAACATGTCTATCGATTCACACAGTCAAACAGCCTTTGGTCATTTGCATAACAATAACACGTCCCGCAAGCAAAGAAAAAATGAAACGAATTTTTTTTGTGCCGTTCTCCTTTCAGATGCCCGCACAAAATTCCCGTCATCAGCGAGACGTAAGTAAGCAAAGCCTTTCGCTGAGAATGTTGCTTTTTAATGTGGTTACGCAACGTTTTTATACAACTTCCTTCCCCTTTTCACAGCCTGCCTTTTGGTCTGGTAGTGCAATAAATTTAGATTTTTTCACCCTTTCACTGCAAAAAATAGGAAAGTAGGCAACCGGAGCCAGCCCACACGAACAGGCTCTTTCAGCGGTAATAATAAAGTAACACTTATCATTGTCGCGGTTGTAATAATAATAATAAAGCGGTAATAAATGCATCAAGTTGCAGAAGCGAAAAGGAACCTTGAGAAAAATAATGAGGCAAAGGAGCTCACTCCCTTCTTCTATGTGCTTCTGGCTACATTTAAAAAATGAACCGAAACCTTATTTTTGTGCTTATCGGCCAGTGCGTGTTTTCGGGGTGGTCACCTTTCCACAGGGACGATAATATTATGCATGCGTTATTTTGCATGAAAATGATGATGACTAAAAGTGTGAATGAACATAACGACGAATATTCTGTGGACTCTCTGCTCTTCCTTTTCAAAAGGGTGTGATGATGGGTGACGCTTTCGGTGGCACTGAGGTGGTGAAACAACAACAGGCGCGTGCCTTATTTTAATGCAAAAGTTCTTCAAACCGGTGTAAGTCCGAGATGGACTGTAAAGTCCAGAACTTGGAAGCAAGCTAACAAAAGAGAATTTAAAAAATGGTAGAGTGCCTCTTTAATAAACTTTCGTTACGACTTTAACGACCAACTTACGGCACATTCGCTCTGTTGCATTACTTGGCACTTCTAACTATATTACATTCGAAGCACGTACGCATGGCGGACCATGAGCAGCAGAACGCAACTTTACTTAACATTACACGCTGTATCTTCGCCGGAGGCAGTTATAACACATACTTATAGTGAAAAAAAAACAATAAGTGAACTCTAATTTCGAACCAGACAAAAAAGTTAGTTTAGGCAGCGAAACTTTATCTTAGCTGCTCTCCTTGCCACGAGCAAACTTCTGCAATCGGGCAACAACGTTGTTAGTATCCAGGTCTCCAGTCAAATGCTAACAATGCCCCAAGTTCACTTACTCATTTATACAAGAATTACATTATCCGGATGCGCTAATTATAATTGGCTAACCTCTCCTCTCGCATCGGATTTCTGGGAGTGACGATCCTGATGTTGGATAAAGATGTTTACATAATTGCAGAATGCAACCAATCTATGTTTACTTTTGGTCATTTTAACTTAGGTAAGTCTTGTGACGGTGCCTTATGGCAATTAATAATGAAGTTCATTTGGCTAACATTTCCTCATCTCTGTAGAAATATTAATGACTTATCAGCCCGAAACCCGCGCCCACTTTTACCGTCAAAATGCTTGATTGTAAAAATTGCCAAAACATTCGTACGGTCTTCCTTCACCCAAACATTACGAAGCGATTGATAGGTTCAGGTGGACCCTGCCTCTGGTTTCACGTGATGTTATTTTACATATTTCTACCCCATCAACTCTGTCCAACAAAGCACAGGATATCGGAACCGTAATATATCGCGTTAGAACGCATAATATGCATGCTAAGGTTTCCACAATTTTCCTTATTTTGTATAAAGGGAATTCACAACTGGACACAAAGGCAGAAACAGTAATACTGTTGCTTGTTTTCTCTTTACACTTGTCACTGCGTATACCGACTGTGACTATAGTCATCTCAATTCGTTTTTTTATCGTGCCACTGGTAGCCANTTACACTTGTCACTGCGTATACCGACTGTGGCTGTAGTCATCTCAATTCGTTTTTTATCGTGCCACTGGTAGCCAATTTTAGTTTGCCTTGGACTGTGTCCGGGGGAGAGAGAAACAGCAGGGTCTCCACACACACTTTTCCAGAAGTACTTTCCAGTCCCCACGTCACATACAATTCCACATTTGCAAGAAACTCTATTACAGATAAGTATGTTGAGTCACCAATGCAAAGTATGAACATGCTTCTTACTGTGAGCGTCCTCATCATCTTGCGAGAGAGAAAGGTTTCGAGGAAGGATGAAGGGGTGAGTGGAAATGGACCACCCACCTATTTTAATTGAATCAAACAGCAGTAGTTTGAAATAGGTGGTATAGGTAGCGTAGAGTATTAAATGCTAATGTCGTTGTGACTAGGAAATGAAAAAGGATGAGTGGAAGGAGAGACACAACTTTTTCCTGCGAAGAAACACTATAAAAGACAAAGTTTTTGTTTTTTATTGTTTTGATGAGAATGGTAGTGGTAGTCATCATCTGCTTCTCTCGCTCATTCAAAACGGCAAAAAGTAAATGTGGGATTTAAAAAAATGAAACTTCCCCTTTGCCTCCATAAAGTTAAGTGTAGTTTGAGTTACGACACTGCATCAAAAATTAATTAACTCTCTAACAGGGTCTCCTCAGAGTCAGAGGCGAAGTAATGTTTTATTATTATTCCTCCCGTATTTCTTTCTGAAGGGAACAGCAAAAGCAGTACAAGTAAAATTTAACGATATAACGGATGAGAAAAACAGGCTTCACTGATTGTGAGCTCTTCATGCATTCATATTGAAAAGGACAACATCCAACTCCTGCACAACTTATGCTAATCGTAAAGTCTATAAGGAAAGCGAGATACATATAATTCGGAGAGTTTGACAGATGCATTAACATCTACCATCAATAGCCAGCAATGTTCTCATCGAAGTAATGGTGATACACAGTAACAAGGACCCAACAATCTTTTATATGCATAATAGTAACAGCGTTGAATTCAGGTTTAAGAAATAAGATCTGCTAAAATTCTGAAATACTCCAGTTTCCATTATTTTAGAAGTGTTAAACAGGACATTCGTGACATTGTTAACCGGTAATAAGTAATGTATGAAGTCGCGTTGTATCTATCGGAAAAACTCAAATTTTTATTTACTTTTTGTGTCCGTGTGATGGTTCATTGTTGATATGATCTTGCCTGTTTAAAATGCTTGTATAAGCTTCAAGCGCGACTGTGTACGAATAACATGGTATGCTATCGCCTCACTAAAGTGTCCGCTGTTGTCGGAGAATATTAAAAGCAGTTTATGTCTAGGGCTGACGTAGATCGTGTTCATGTGTATATTTGAACAGAGTAAAGATGCATAAACTTTCATATCCGATAGGCAATAAGTCATGTTTGTCGGGATAAATGAAGCAATCCATCTAACTCCACAGGCCACTTCCGGTTTTCACTTTCTTTTTCATGACGAATTTACACAAACCTTTTGCAAAATATAAATTTATTGCATACGACCGCGAGGGGAAGAAATGAAATGAGAATGCTTGGGAAACACGTAAGTCTGCATTGCATTACCATAATTCGTGGAGGAAAGCAGCTTACTAATCGCACCTATTTTCACCCACGCAATAATTATTTTTCATATTTAAACAACTTGCATTGGAATCGGGACCGGGCGTGATTGAGCGGATCCAAAGGGGAAAAATCTTTATCAAACTTCTAGCAAGTGTATTTACATGTTGAGTGTGTTGCTGTGAACAGCTTGATAAAAATTCTCCATTTTGAAAGTTCATGTAAATTATAAATACCGCGATTACTCAAAACATACAATTCTCAACTGAAGGATGATAAAAGGTTGGACCTGTCCCAGCAGCCACCAAAATCCTTTCTTGCAACTTTTGCCCAATTGAAAATGCATTTCATGAAAATAAATTCAGGCTGGCGTACTTGAAGCATGGATTACCATAATAAAAACTTACAAACTGTCATCATGCTTCAATGGTAACGTCAAATGGTTTCCGTGGAACATAAGGTTCACATGTTCAAACCAAAAACTATGGAATCGCCAACGTGGTGTTCAACAAACATTTCAAGCACTATTATTTGGCATTTTGAACGGAAAACTTATCGTTTGCAAAAGTAAACCAACCATGGGTTCAATTTGGACTTTAATACGGTCGAGCTTCCACCTACATACTCTGACGACATGGCATATACTTTCACGCAGTTATCTAGTTACCCATGTAGACCGTTGTCAAATGTTGTGATGATGGGCTCTCCTGGACTCCGAAAAAGTTTTTTTAATAGTTGATGATGATGGTGGTGAGGACGACCGGACACATGCATACTGTCTGGTCTGTGTGTATAACCTTCAGAACTGGCACCCTCGATGATGGAAAAGTGTTTGTGCGTGTTGACAAAAGGGAGAAAGAGCTCTTTTCGTTGTCACAGCCAAAATGGGGAAATGGATGAACGTGCTGGGTGTGTGACTGTGGAGTGTGAATAAGGAAGCAGACGGCGGCCTTCAATCCACGTAGGTAACTAAAGTATGCATACACTTGCAAGTGAAAAACTAACTGAAGTTATTTTTTTTGGATCCAGAGCAAGTAAACACACGTCCAAGTCTGCAGTAGTGTCCATCCACTCCTCTTGAATGTGTGTCGTGGTGAGATGTGAAGATGAATAAGTGCATGGTGATGGGCATGCAGTCGCAGAAAACGAAAGAACAAAGAAGAACGATTCTTTTGAAAAGCACTTGTGAAATGCAAGCAATATGGATTGTCTGTCATCTCGTTGCGTAAAACGGTGGCAGGTGTGGTAGGTGATAAATGTGTGATACTTGACACTCAAGGATAACTTCTATGGACTTCTCAAAATATTTTACAGGGACGACTAAAATGGCTGCTGAACGAATTCTAGAAACCAGAGTGTTCTCATTATTGCATTTTTAAAAACTTATTTTTTAGGGGTGAATCTGCCTAGATTAGTTACTAGCTGTTCACTTTCGCCAGTTTGATATAATAAAAGTTGAACAGCAGAACAAAAATCGCAATCACATTTTAAAATAACTTACGGTTCCAATTTTGGAATTAGCATAGACCCAACGGGAAATTCAGAAGTGATGTACGATAAAACTGCTCATCAATTAATAATATGGAGGAGTTAGTAATTATCATCTAATTGTCCACTAAACACACATGAAACAAGTCAGCAATTTATTTACTTTATTCATTTCATACCTATCGCCAAATTCGATGAGTTGTTGGTAAATTATTGGTTTCCGGGAATTGGTCTTTGATTTCATTTAGTAGAGGGAAATTAAACAGTAATATTTCATAGACTTTGGTAATGTACAAAATCCCTTTATTGACATAAATATTTGCTTACCTTCAGGTGCCTTCAATTCTCATTTAAAAAGCAAGTGAAGGGTTCTTGCTACTTCGAATTGTGAGAAAGCAGATGCTAAGAAACGCTCACTAGTTTCTCTGAAGGAAACAGCGTAGTCATAATCATCATTATCGTGATTTTCTATGCATATATGTGAATGAAAATAACTGCTAGTTTCAGTGCTGCCTGCCGTGTGTACGTTAAAATGTTCCCTCTCGCGGGCACTTCTCCACCATGTTTACCCGTGAAACAGTTCTACCAAAAAGCTGCCACCAACCTCGACTGCACACCACTCCTACATGCATTTGTATAAGTATATCGAGTAGTTGGGAAGAGGAGTCAGTCTTTGTGTAACGTTGCGTCTACTCACATCATCAGAACTGTTCTGGAAAGCATTTCTCTTTCTCTCGTGTCGCTTGTCATTTGCTTTTACGCATTGCAACCCCTACGCGTATGTGATTTGGAAAAGCATCATCCCTTTCACTTCCCGAAAAATAACTTTTCGTAAAAAATTACTTCAAATAAAAGGGGAGCTGGCTCAATTAATATTTATGGAGCATTCTAACAAAGAGTGGTTCTGAACAGTCAAGAAGATCACAGGAAACTGTTGTTGCAAGAAACGTTCCTAAACTGCTGGTTCATCTCGGTTCGGCCCCATAGTAGAAGGCTGCACTTTTATGTGGGCAAAGTAAGACATTCCAGGAACACTTCAAATTATACATTCTGCAGATTGTGCAGTCAAAATTCAAATATTACCTAACGAGTTAAGGTGAACACATTTGATTTTGGAAAGTAAGGTCATGTCATAACTCTTACTTTTCCAGCTTATTAGGGAAAGTTTACACAACCATATTTTATGTTATCAGCTCGCAATCATTATTACTCTGTGAGACGGTTTTTGAGATTGAAACCACGTCTTAATTGAAAAATCAGACGAAACAAAAGGAAAAAAAACTGTGTTATGAG
>JAHZNF010002899.1:0-21925 GCA_027744215.1 Troglopedetes dispersus
TAATATTGACGCGTTTCCGACAATGAGATATATGCATTGAGGATCAGATAGGTAATACAATTTTGGAAGAAAACTTTTCCATATTTAGGCCTGTGAGAATCTCTTCTTCACATTATTGTCTGCTTATATATCCGCACATCATAAATGTTGGGCATAAAATTATGCATGTATGTATTTTGGAGAAAAAAGAACTGTTCAAAAGTTTTCCTAGCAAAAAAAGCTTGTCATGTATGTATGTGTTCCTTTTTTTGAAGGGGAACGATGATAATAATAAAAATGAGCACGTTATCATTTCACCCGCGGCTACTTTTCCAACTCTATAAATACAAGTTGTAGAGAGAAAAAATTACGTAAGGACGTGGTGGGCGAAGCTCGGAACGAGAATGAACGTAATGAAAAGCGAGGGAATGGTCGAGATAAAAAAAGGATCTTTTTTTGGAGAAAAGAATTTTGCTCCTTAGGCATATCACCATCCTCACATCATTATCATCATCGTCGTTCGTCCTCCTCATCAAAAGAATAACAAGTATGCTCAGAAAATGGTGGAGAAGCTTGTAAATAAGCGTTCGGCAACCAACCAACCAACCACGCTACATATTGTAATTTGAATGAGGAGGCTTTTATACACACAAGTATGTGCTCATGCATGCGTCCTTCATTACTATTATTTTTTTCCTCTTATAAATTTTCCTGCTCGTCATGTACTGCACCACAGCACAGAAGAGCGAGCACTGACCCCAGACGAAAATATTTTTGGGATAGGCAAGCAAGCACAGAGGAAAAAAAACAAGGTTTTTATGACGTCGGTTCCGTAAGGAAAGTTACTGTTGTTGGTTCGTTCAAACTTCCTAAAAAAAGAATATTGTCTCTATTTTTTGTGAGTCCTTTATTATCTATTTTTCTTATCTGACTTGAAGAGAAAAATAAGTTTGCAATAAATAGGTTCGGGAAAATAAAGGAAGGACGCTGGGAACATCACAAGTAAGAAAAGAGAGTAAGGAAGGTATATTATGAGGGGCTTCTGTGAGAAGAGAAAACCACTTTGGGAAAGTAGTCGATATGTACAAAGCAGGCCTTACTGGCAAGTTCAAGTTGATACGAAATATACGTCGGAGAAAGTAAATAATGGTAAACGATGTTTATGACAATGAGCATGATGGTGGCGGCGTGGCNAGAAGAGAAAACCACTTTGGGAAAGTAGTCGATATGTACAAAGCAGGCCTTACTGGCAAGTTCAAGTTGATACGAAATATACGTCGGAGAAAGTAAATAATGGTAAACGATGTTTATGACAATGAGCATGATGGTGGCGGCGTGGCAGCAGCAGCATCATGGAGCAAATATGCTTTCCTTACCCAGCAAAACTTAACGAACTATGGCAAAAAAATAGAAAGTAAGAAAAGGGGAAGTTGACGAGCAAAAAAAATAGTAAATACATAAAAGCACTAGAAAGATTGGTTTCACATAAGTTGTGCCGGTAGTGAGTGTAGCCATATGAAACTTAGTTCCTCGTGAAATCGGAGAAGCATCCAAGGACAAAAAAGAGGAACAACAAGCAAACAGCCACAACCACTTTACTTTTCCTCTTGAAATCTTGTTTCTTCTTCCTCGAAAAAAAGGATATATTTGCTCCATCAAGAATATTGCACTTGCCTTTTGTGGGAGACGAGACGACGGTGGAAAATGGGCTTTCTTGTTCCACACGCATGCAGGGTATTTATTTTGCGTAAACGAGCCGCGAAAAAAGTAGAAAATTATTAGGGTTGATATGTCTCTCTCGATTATGATGCCTCTGTATTCTCTCGTTCAAATATTTTTTAGGACAAAAAAGAGGAACAACAAGCAAACAGCCACAACCACTTTACTTTTCCTCTTGAAATCTTGTTTCTTCTTCCTCGAAAAAAAGGATATGTTCGCTCCATCAAGAATATTGCACTTGCCTTTTGTGAGAGACGAGACGACGGTAGAAAATGGGCTTTCTTGTTCCACACGCATGCAGGGTATTTATTTTGCGTAAACGAGCCGCGAAAAAAAGTAAGCAAAAAGTAGAAAATTATTAGGGTTGATATGTCTCTCTCGATTATGATGCTTCTGTATTCTCTCGTTCAAATATTTTTTCTTTATAGTCTGGTAAGATATTCTGCAGAAGTTTCACACACTTTTGCTTTCTCCATTTCTTCTTCTGAGTTTGTGAATCTGATGTCGTTGACTGCCTTGCGTAGAGAGACGCAACAATAATAACAATAACTGTAAAAAAAATTCTTTGAGAGGAAGTGAGGTGATCGTAAAGTTTACATTTTCAAATTGAAATGTGCACACGACTTGCTGGAAAAAATGAAATGATTACATTTTTCTATGCAAAAAATTGTATAACCTATCCATACCCAAAATTCTTCTATGATTATATGCTTCCTGCATAAAACAACTTTTATGACAGCAATAATTTCACATCTATGCGTTGAGTGTTTTCTGGATACAAAAATGAAATCGCTTTTCATCTGATACATTTTTTTTATTAATTTGAGCTTTAGAGACTGTCGTCAGGTCATGGGATTTGTATGCAGATGCAAGGTTGTTAAAAAGGGATTTTCTCTTGTGTTTTGTGGCTACATTCTAATAATTATATTCGCGGACCGGAGGAGAGAGAGAGCCGCTTTGGAAAGTAAAAAAAATGGAGATCATGCTAGATGTGAGATAAGCTGCTTTCAAGAATGACATAAAATAATCAGCAGAGTGAAGGCCACCAGACGTACATTTTATTCGGTGGCGGGAGCGACGACAGACGAAAGGGAACAGTTTTTTTTATTAAAGCTGGAAAATATATCATTACAAAAATGCCGGGGACTTTAAAGTAAACTTTTTTTTGCGTCCGTTGATACTATTATTTATTACGGGGAAAGGGCTTAAAGTTTCAACAAAACATTTTTGGGTTATCATCCCGAGAGTTTATAAAGGAAGAACGAAATAAAAATGCTGAGGGAATGGGCTTCATTGTTCTTCCATCTTTTTTTGGGGAAAATGGGTATAGCAAGCAACAAAAAAATGTCTGAAGAGCGACGTAAGCAGAATAAAAAAAAGGGACGCAGGTTTTTTTTTCGTTGTAAACACGGCTCGTTGAAAGTATAAAAAAAATCCCTACATAACCTCAACCCATGTATACCTACTTACCGCTCTCCTATAAAATATATTTATTTCCTTTCATCCATTTTATTTTTCCTCTTAAACTGTTTAGTAAAAAAAATCTTGAATTATCTTACGCTAAACTTGCTTTTATAACAAACCTCACAATGTTGTGCCTCTTTTTTCTCTTCCGTGGACGCTGGTCGGTATTTTTTTAGCTGAATGACGACCGTCAAGGAAAATAGGAGAAAGTGAGCAGTAAAAAGGTCTAAAGAGGGAAACCCTAAGAGGAGTATTATTATTATCTGGGCAAACAGGAGGAGGGGAAAAGGAATGAAATAAAAACGGGAGAAAAAAAGGATTCGCGGGATGTAGTAGTGATGAGGAGCTGCACAGAAGGATATTATTATTTTCTCTCTCGTCTCCCATAAAATTACATGCCTCCACCCTTCATCCTCCTTTTTTCGCTGAACGACGAGGAGGAGAAAGAAAGAACCCTCATCCATGTTCTTTTTTTTTCTCAGATGATATCCAACAATGTCCAGCCTTCATTTTTTTGCAGGAGTGGAATAAGGTGAAATGTATGTCTGGAGATCGTTTTTTAGTATTTTTGCTGCACGGTCAGCTTTTGGTTGTAAGTTGTGGTAGTAGTAAAGTAATGATAAGTATGTCTTTTCAAGCTATTTTCCTTGAAGAGAAGGAATAAAGATATGGCGTAATATGAAGACGCAGGCGAGAATTCACTACTATGTACTACAACCATAATATCTCCACTTTTCATCTCAACTCCTATTTTCCCACATCCTTCGAGCTGTTTTCTGTCCTTCTTTCCTTCCACTACTGTCATATATAATGTTCGCAAAATATAAAAAAAGAAGAACAAGTTGTTCCAGTGCAGCATAAAAACAGCTCAAGGAAGCTCTACAGTTTTTTTTGGTATGAGGAATGATGATGATGATGAGTATCCGTCGCTCCGACCATTTCTTGCCACACACCGTTGTCGTCCCATTCGGAACGTCTTGCCAGCTGAAAATGAGGAGTTATGAGCAATCCCATGTAATAGTAGAAAGAAGCAATTCAGCTGGCTGCTCTCTGTTGGTGGTACAGAAAATGGTTTGTGTGTGTGTGTAATATGATGATGATGGTGATGACCATTGTACAGATCACCACTACTTAAATGCTCCTTTACTACTACTGTACAGATGCAAATACAAATCCTAAGGCAAAGCTTTATGATCACATCTATCTTTTCTCACTTTTCTTTTTGAAAGAGCACTTCTTTTTTTTTGGTCCATGAAGAAAAGTTTTTTTGGGGAAAATATGTCTTTATCATCAACATTATAGTTTCACTTGGAATGCAATGCAATATAGCCATTACATCCGCCTTAATGTCACCTAATGGGTCAGTTCTGAATGATTTTGATCTGTCGTCAGCCCTCACTTTTTGATATGAATGGGTTTCTCCAAAGGAAAACATAAGAAGGAGGAACTCGAAAAAAAACTTTTATTGTCTTTCTTTTCCATTTCCATGAGATAGTGACATAGCTTTGGGTCGTATTGTACTACTATTTTGCACAAGCGAAAAATGTACTTATATGTGCAATGGCAAGTTTCACAATCATTTCTCTCTTGCAAAAAAAAGTATTCAGCAAGAAGATGATGATGAAGAAAAAGAGGAAACTTTTTTCTTCATAGAGAGAGCAACAACGCCACTGGTGAAACAAGAACATGAACAAGAAAAGAAAAAAAGACAATAATATCATTTTCTCGAGCAATTTTAACTTTGTGCGCGGACGACCATAACTGCATTTTCTTGTCGCTTTTATAACCGGATCGGTTATATATATCTCTCTACTTGTATTATTGCTATATGTCCTTCCTCCATTCCTGGAGGATACGCGGCACGGACGCTCTTGTAGTAAAAAAAAGTGCGCATCCATATTTTATCCGGATAGAAGGAGGAAGGAAATGCGAAGAAAATAATTTGATAATATTAATACGGTGGTAGCCTTGCCCAATCGTCTCCTTGTCTTCCATTTTTGAACGGCTATTATATATAAATATCCACTAGGGTCCTTTTTTCTTTTTTTTTCATTGTAGAAAAAATACTATTATGGAAAATGACAAAAAAAAGTATTTTGTTTAGCTTGAGTATCCATATATCCATTGCTCTATGTTGTGCGTGCGGCGTCTGCTCGTATAAAATATGTATACATATATCATGCCCTCCTCATGTTTATCTTTTTTTGCACACAATTTTTTTATTTGAAGCAATTTTCGTTTTTTTTCAAGTTTTACTTTTCCAACAAAATTTTGAAGGAAGGAGAATGGGAAAAACTGTTTAAAAACTATTGCGACCAGTCATTGCTGATCACACGTACACTAAATGGATATTTCCGGTCTCATTCTTGTCTGCAGTAAAAAAAAGTTAGTTTTTTGTTGGAAATAGTTTTTTTTAACTTGTGAATGTACATATATGTCAGTGGGGGTGTCATTAACATGAGCAGATAAGGTTATATAATAACAACTTGTACTCATGTGAAAACCAAATAATATATAGAAACTTTACATTCTTTCTCTTTTTTCCGGAGAGATGACAATGAGTTTTTTTTCACTTCATGGGAGAATAATGAATCACACGGGACAAATATTTTTCCTCTTTTTTTGATTTATCAGTAATCGATAAATGGGTCCTTTGGAGCTGCTTTCCCTGAGCATTGAAAACATGGTGAAAAATTGGCATTGGAAAAAAACACAGAAAAAAAAGAGGAATCCCTTGACTCAGATTTAATTTTTTTTGCTAAAGGTGAGGGAAATGAGCTCACTTCTGCTCAAAGAATACCCAATATTACACGAGCTTTTCAGAGGAAAAAGTAAAGCAGAAAGAAGTAGGAAGAATGGCAGTAGTTTTTTTTACTGTCACGAGTTACGACTACGACGTAATGCTGCGTCTTTTAAGCAGTTTTCCTTGTTGTACAGGATGATGATGATCATGGTAGTAGTGATGGTGGCAGTGCTTTGCTGGTTAAGAAAATGGGGTAGGAAAGTTTTACACTTTTTTTGTGTGCACGGATCAGTACTATGGTGAAACTGAAAGTGGTGGATGAGTTCCCGATGGGAAAAAATGGGAAGCTCGAACAGGGGAAAACTGGTCAATAACTTGAAGAAAGGTTTTTAACAAGACTTTATACTTCTTCCCCAACTTTTTTCCCATGCTAGCAACTCTCTCTCTCTCTCTCTCCAAATGTGCTACAAAGCAATCTGCTTGTCCGTCCTCTATTTTCCCAATGATGCTCGTCGTGCACATCTTTATAGGGATAATATTTCGGAAGAAAATCTTATTTGCACCGCACCGTCGCGCACAACAAAAAGCGATAAACCTGGGAAAAAACGTGGAAGAATTGAGAGGAAAGGGAGAAGAACCAAGGCGAGCCAATTTTTTTAACCGCTCCTTCTTTCTTTCTCTCTCAAACTTAAAATCTTAATTTAAAAGGGTGAAGTGTAAAATTTATGGACCATTAAAATCGATGGACCGTACAAAAATTATATATTTTCTTCACTCTTCTCCCGTGATGCTGCTCTCCTTTCCCGACTCATGTGGGCCATCTCTTTATTTGTCCGAAGAAGAGGGAAAAAACACTTATACAATAATGAACGAGATAAAAAAGTTTCATGGGCAGGCAATTCCCTGAAAAAAAAGAGATTTTTTGAAGGAATGATAAAAAATTTCAAAAAACATAATTCGCTTCTGGAAAAAAGATGCTCAAGAAATTGAGCAACTATATAGATACACTTTTGTGTGGTTGTGCTGCGGGTCGACGTACTATTATATGTGAACCAAGGTTGGATTATAATACTCCGCGACATGCTTCTGTTCCTTTTCCCAAAAATTATTATTAGTAGTATTATTATTATTGCCTCTGCATCGCAGCAAGGAGAAAACAATTTTTCTGCGAGGAATGTTATTGTTCAAGGGAAATATAACAAATGGTTCACAAAGTGGGCAACCTGCTGAAGCATGTATCTATACAGGAGAGAAATGTGGTGGGAAGCTTGAAGGTGCCACACTATTATTATTGTACTTGATTGTACCAGGAAGAGCAGCAGGGCATCTGGAAAAAAAATTTACAAAGGGAATCATGACGGTATGACATGACAAACATTCTTTGAGCGTGTTTTTTTATGCCCTTGGATCCAATTGTTCAAGAGGGACAATGGAGACACGCAGGTACCGTATTGTATCTCAGCATGATGGTGAATGTTTGCATAGAGTAGGAATCTAGAAAAAAATGTACTTTATGCGTAGTAGCAAGCATGACACAATAAATGTTTTTTTGAGTTCAAACTTGTAATTTCATATTGTATTTTTGGATACACGGGAATAAACAGAAGAAATAAAATGGTGAACTTTATTTGTCATGCCCGGAGCGATTTTTTTTTGTTCCCAATCAACTCACACAGAGTGGACAATGCACCACCAACCACTCACTACTGTTGCATCCGTCCATATTGCCAGATCGGAATTTTCCATTACAAGAGGAACTTAACATGGTTACTCTTGTAACCGGACTGATTTATTTTTATTGGGCGCTTGCTCCCCGTTTTTTCTGCAACATTTGCAAGCTTGTTTCTGGATCAATACTGCTGCGCTTCAGCTGGACACGCACTCGGGAAGAAAAAAAAAGATTTGTGTGGTTACGGACCTTTCTTACGAACGTATTTTATATCTATCTATGCTATATATTTTTAAACGTTGTAAGGGTGCTTTTTTACTTACAAGAAACATAAAACTATCTTCTGCAGCTTAGTATGGAGCTATCCACGATAATATCTTTTTTTTGAAGCCCTTCAGTTGCCCTTGCACTTTCATAATGGTTGGACCATTCACCTTTGTAAATGCTGAGGTGGATATAGATATATTTTTTAACTGTGTAGGCGCATCCAATTTTTAGCCAAGATTACCGGGAAAAAAATTTGTCACATAAAAATGAATGAGAGCCGCTCGACCAATCCTACTAGGCACATATGTAAGTAATGTGGTATTTTTCTTGCTTGAGTGAAACCATGAAACGCCTCAAGAAAAACGTTTCCCTACGCTCAAGGTATTTTCCCATGAATATCGAGAAAGAACGGAGGAGGAGAAAAGAAAATATTATATCAGACCACGCTCGGCATTAGGTTTTATGACCACCTCTCCAATCGATCATTGAATGTGCAATCAAAGGACTAAAGGTGGATGCAGCAAGCACAGGTTCTGCCTTCGTTCAAAAATGTACAAATTGGATCTGTCGAACACTTCTGAAAATCATGTGTTTGTGCTTGTTATCTGATATTTGATTTCACCCGGGGCGTTGTGTTACAACACTCGCTAGTAAAGAACTGGTGGAGGTGAGGGATAACATCAATTTAATGAAAAAATGGGGCCGAGGAACTCGCTGGAACAGTTTTTATTTGCTCGGGGAATCTCGTGAAAAGGCCACCTTGTACCATGTCAATGGACTTTGGAGTAGAAAGTGTGCATTTTGAGACAGGTAAAACGGACATGTCAATATGGTATTCTGTTTTCGAGAACTTTCAACTTTAAATGTCGAGATGTATCTTGCCAGTGAAGTGATCTTTTTCTTGAACTGTGACATTCACGAGCGATTTCGGCTTCAATCTATTTGATTACCCAATCGAGCATGATGTAAACTTCTTGATGTGGAGCACTTTAATTTAAATATGGACGAGGCTCTTCTCAAGAAATTTGATAAACTCTCAGTAATCTGATAGTGCTACTTCAGGAATGTGTGTGCAAAAAAAATTATTAGAAAGGGAACATATTCAGAATAGTAGGAACTTCAAAACTTCTGATGTGAGGTGCTTGTCACCTTATCAATTATTTCAAGGGTGTGAAATCTGGACATTTGTGCGCAACAAATTGCACCAAGGTCTTTTCTGTGAGGCACGGACATTTCTAACTTTTTTTTAAATTCTGCGCCAGCTTACGTAAAGTTGCATGATCGTTTTTTTCCTTTCTCTTCTAAAAACACTTTCGCAATATCCGAGAAAACTTATCAGTAACGCCGGTCAGGTCTTTGTGTCTAGCAAAAGTCTGAGAAGGAACAGTCACGCTATTTTGTATTCCATATGTCTACTTGTAACACTGACTACAAAGAACAAAGCGGAGTAAATGGGAACAACTACAGAGATTGGAAAACTTGTCCTGTTTTTTCTTGTGAAATGTTATACATTTCTTATAACAAAACACGAAAGCTCATGATTTTTTTACTTTTCACCTTGAAAACACGACTGAAATGAAGTAAAATTTGTTGCTGATGCAGCAAGAAAGTCCACATGGGATTTATGAATCTTCTGCAATAAATTCTCAACGGAAGAAATAACCAAACTGAAAAGAAAAACTATAAGAATTACCTCCAGCACGGGGGGAAGGGTAAGTGTGCACGTGTGCCAGCTTACATTTTTTGAATGACACTCTGACTGCACTTGTTCCAAGGGGGATAGATTATTATCATGGCTGGTGCAGGCACAGCATTATTTTACGCTGAGGATATCCTACTTCGCCGAGTTTCTTCAACTGTGCACTTACTTTGGAGTCTCCTCCACTCAAGGATACAAAATGTGATATGGTTGTCCCCTCCATTCTCCTGATAAAAGGATAACACAGATAGAAATGAAAAGAAGGAAAAGCGGGAAAAACGAATCATGTAACCAGTGAAGGGAAAAGTGAAAGGTGATGTTTTCCAAGCGCGTAAAAATGTCTGAAGATGGTTCAGTCTGGAAGGAAGTGGTGTATCATGACTCGAAGAGATACATTTTACAAAGAGTTGGACGTTTTCAAGGTGAAGCTAGATTTATGTAATATTAAAGCAAAAAACGGCACAGGGTAAACCGCAAAAGGTTTTTGTTCAAAAAAAGAATACAATATCCACTTTTGGTGTTTATTCAAGTAGAAGGTCAAAGAAGCAAGCAGAATTTTTTTTGGCTTCCTACAAAAGGGACACATTGAATTAAACCACACTTTTCTTCGAGGTAATCAAATAGAAATGGGAGGAACCCAATTTGGTAAAAATGATATTGTTTTGTCTCATTGTCGTCTGAACAAGACCCAGACAGTCATTAGCTGAATCCTGGTGTCAGCAGACATGCACCACTATCCCTTCATGAAATGGGGATGTACTAATAGGATTACTAGGATTCATATTTTTTTGTCTGGTGCACAAATGCAATTTCAGATAGCAGATATCGTGCATAAATCACATAAAGCTTGCCTGCCACTAATTTTTGTCTCCTGAAATGGAGGCTTTACAGAACACTAATATGTTTAATGCATCCCATTGGGCAAATTATAGTTATGATTAGAAAAATTGAGATATATGTTTCTTGTCTGGTTTGGATTCACTCTGAGAACTTTTTCCCGAAAGAAGGTTTGCAATGTTTTACTAAAATGATGCGTCAATTGAGAGGTGGTAAAGCAGGATAATCACAAAATCATTGCTGACTTCTGATGAAAGGAAATGTATGCTACAAACGATATTTTGTTAATATTATCTTCAATTACGACGGACTAGTCATAGTCATGTCTTTATTTTCCAAAGTCCGCAATAACATTTCCTACAAATGTGTAGACAGAGAGTGTAGTAACCTTCTTGTAAAATCTCACTGCATTGCTGTCTTTGACTCGACTTATATAAGGTCCTTTTATCGTACAAATCTTGAGTGCTTTTGTTCACAAAAGGATTGCGATTTACACTTGTTTTTTACAGGAAAGCAGCAGACAGCCAGACATAGGGAAAGTTCTTTACTTGTTAACAAGTGTGTCTGTGCAATATGCATCCACTCAGTCATCCATAACTTGCCTGGATTTGTTCGTAAATATATAGCTGGTGGTATACATACGTTATGACAAGGGAAAAGCAATCTTTACCGAATGAGTGATTTCTTCTTTTCGTTTTCTCTCAGGAAATTGATGTGACTCGTAAAAATAAAAATTTATTTGGTTGTTTTCAGATATATTCATATACCTTCAAATCTGAATCCTTATCTATCAATCAAAATGAACTTCCTTGCTACATTTCTTTACAATGCAATAATTGGTCGGTTGATTTCAGAAATGTGTTACGCAAGCTTTCTTTCAATTAGTCTGCAATTAATGACACACACGAATACAAAATTCATCTTAGTATTGATGATGGATAAATTGGAGTTAAAATTAATGCTTGAACGTGTTCAAATGTAAATTTTGCTGCATTTAGTTTTGAAGGTAGTATTTTTATAATTTTTGCAAGGAGAATAGTCATGTTTCTTGCTTATTTCCTGGAAGATATAGTTATATAGACATGCAAATATAAAGTGAAAAGGGTAGTGGGTAAGATTTTTTTTACTTTTCTCCTTTACATTTTGTAGTGCTCTTCAAATGAAACAAGTTATTTGAAATTCAAAAATATTATTTCCCCTTTCTTGCGTTCCTAACCCAAAATACTACTTTCGCAAAGGAATGCATAGGGACTCATATGTAATGTATTGCAAGGCCATAACGATATTGTGTATAGTAATGGAAAACGGATGATGTAAACTCTTTGAAAATACCAATAACAAAAGAAATGTGTTAGCATAACTCAGCATTACGTACCACTTTCGGATATTTTCAGATTGATACTATATTTCTCTTGGTTTTCATATCATTGGAATATAATGTTTCCATTTGGAATCTTGCTCTCAGCGTTTATGTATTCGCGAAATATTTATACGTACTTTATGCTCACCGGATATCAAGTGTTCATTGTGGACGTTGTGGAGAAGTGGAATGAATTCTTTTATGTGGAAATAAAACTCTTTAAAGGAAATGAAACGACAATATTCATGCGGTACAAAAATATTGTTCACATGTTATCACAAGGTGGTTGGTGTAAATGTGCACACTTTTTCATACAAACCTCTCAGTTGCACAACTTTGGTAAAAAATAGCATCTCATATTTATGTAGTTTATAAGTTCTTCTGTGAAAAATGTATACGCTTCCGCGAGGCCTTACTCAACGTCATTTGCTGGAGCACATGAGTATTTTCTCCTTGTTCGCTCGCTCCATTTTCGTTTCTTTTTTGTAGGTGAAACTTGATGCATATGCATATAGGTACATAGAAAATGTGGAGTCTTATTTCACCCGCGGCGGTGGGCTGTGATGATGATACTGGTCCTCGTTCTCATCTATTCTCTCTCCTTCTCCTCCTTTCCTTAGTGTATTACCGTATTTATGAAGCAAATGGGAGAAAAGTTTGTACGTAACAAGAAAAAGTGATCATATGAGAAATATATCTCTCATGATACATAGGCACAATGAATTCATTCATTGCATCTCGTACGTTACCCGTGGAGCCCGAGAAAAGACACCCCGAAATCATATAATATACCTTTTTATGATGATGAGTTATGTTCACCATACGAAAAAAAAATCTGAGAGTAGCAAAAAAAATATATTATTCTGGGTGAGCCGCTCTCACTCATTTTTATTCAAGGAGTACATTTTTGCAAATAAATATGCCCTTCGTAAGTAAGTACATAGAAAGTTAGGAGAGAAGTAGGTAACACTGCACATCACTAATGGGACTTATGAATAGAGCTTCCATTTGTCATTGTAAAAGTCTCATAAAAGTGTAGTTACACATTTGACTCTGTCAAAGTTCTCCCTCCCTCATTCATCCTTGCTTTCTCACTTTCCTTTTTTTACGTGCTTTTCGCACTCCATCTCCTTTTTTTCGCATGGGCGAAAAAAGTATGTGTTGGCCTAAATTACACTTTTTGAGCTGGAAGCCTATTTTTTGGCAACTTGAGAAAAAAAAGACCTACCTTCATGCAGCGTGCACTTCATTAATATAAAGACACCCTGAGCAAGCTTTCTCCTCATGATTATGATGTAATGTGAGTGGTGGTGGCGGGATTTCAGGTTCATTCAGACGGTGCAACATTGTAAGCCCAAAATTGAACATGAGGTAAATACATACATACATACAACACAGTTCATTCAGATTTGAACTGGTTCACGAGGTGTATAAGGGGGAAAATTATAATCATTCATTAGTGCGCTAATATAGGTATAATCATAATTAATGGACACGGGAGTAATACAAAGCGAAATATTATAAAAGGAAATGATTGAGTGAATGAATGAATGAAAGAGCTTGTCTTTACCTTTCTGCCGGTATGACTATTATTATTATTGTGAGCAAAAAACGTGATCCACGTGATGTTGATGACAAGGTAAAAGAAGTTTAATAGGTATTACGAAGAAGACAAGATGAGAAACTATTACCATAAATATAGGAAACTCTGATAGGGACACCATTAGGTTTTTTTGGACCCATCCAACTCCTCCTGCCAGAACACAACTGGGTCGTAGTAGTATTCTTTATATTTCTTGCTTGAGCAACAGAAAGTTGAGGTAGACCGTGATATTTCTTCTGTGATAAATATTAGGTATAGAAAATGTGTTGTGTTGTTATGAGTGTTCATTATATTCATTTGAGTGCTTGTGTTCCATGCTTGCCTCCTGATTATTGCTCCATTTTTGCACTACTTTCAAAGGGAAATGTTGTGCTATGTTGTTGTTGTTGTTTTTCGTGGCGGTGGTGAAAAGTTGGAAAATTATTATGAAGGCATTCCACAGCTTACATAAAACTATGGACATCATCGCTCTCATCATCACAGCACACATCCCTCCTCTTTGCTCCTTTCTTTCTTTCTCCTCTCTTGTTTTATGGCTATCATGTGTTTAATGGGGAAAGGAAGACTAGTAAAGTACTCAAACTATTTACTATTATCATTATGTAGGGCAGACAAGCCAGTAAGTGCATTATGATATGATGGTGATTACTATTATTATTATTTCTTGCTGCTCCTCCATAACCAACCACATGAATTCACACGGAGGAATGATAATCATCGTATAATGCGATAATGCGCAGTATACCTATTTTACCTTATATCTGTAGCAAAACACAATATTGTGTGTGGGAAGAGCGAGGAAAAGTTTTAGTCACTTTTCCTCCTCATTTTTCTTGAGTACCTATTCAACCGGAGAAAATTATAGACGGAGTTAACTATGTGAGAAAAACAAAATTGTGTGAGAATGTGTTTCATGTCTGGAGAGAGAGATGTACATAAAAAAGGTGATGATGATGATGATGACTTTTACAAAGATTTACTGGCTTTATGAGGGTCTTGTGTTCTCCCGTTTTTTCTTTCTCTTTCTCTCTGATTATAGTTTTTATTGTGCTCCTGCAGTTGCTCTTAGTCTGCTGATGATGCTAGTGGGATTGCTAATAATTGCCGGTCGTGTTATTGTGTTGCGTTGCGTGGGATGATGTGCCACTTTGTCATTTTCAATTGCAATTTTCCAGTAATCTGTGGAAGAAGCAAAGTGGGAGGATATATAATAGTTTGGGATATTAAACAGTCTGGTTTGGGTTGATAGGGTAATGAGGCTTTGGAGATTTGAATTGCAATAAACAAGGTGGAATCGTATATGATAGTCATGAATGATGAAGGAAGAATTGCTTAGCAAATTATGAAGGATTGTATGTGTATTTGTTCAAACGATGAAGCAACACTACAAGCAGGTGCCTGGCGATACATTATTATTATTAGTGTGATGACTATCTCCATAATACCTCGAGACTTTAAACTTTTAAAGCTGCCTCCCGGCTTAGTGACCCTTTTCTTTACCCTTATTTGTGACACTGTATTCACATATATTCATAAACATGGTTTGATAAGTAAAGTCTCATCCACAGAAACACTGAAACCTGACTTTCCGGTTGTCTACTATGAAGTTATATATGCATTTCCCGGAAGCAGTACTGGCAAGAATGAATTTTGTTCGCCAAACTGCACCACCATAACATTTTGAACGAATTATTATTAAAGAGATTTCATGTTGCCAGAATCAATAACATAAACACAAAAGATTATTACTCTTTTATGGTTATGAGGAACCAAAGGACAGCCTCTGATTTGCAAAATTAACAAGAATCAGTTCGTTTGCTGTTCAATGTATCATAAATGGAACACTGGAACTATTATTGTCATGCTAAATCAATTTTGTAATCCTTTCCTACATTTCGGTGCTTTCAAAATTATGCTAACAATTGTGTTCTTTTGTCCACAAAAAATAAAAATGATCGTGTCTCCAAGAATTTCGTAGGGATACCTCTGCTGTGTAGTGAAAGCAAGTCTATATACGTGATGCGCATGATACTTTTTTTAAATTTGGAAAAAAAGATTTTGAATATTCCAAGCCGCAGTTTAAATTCCATATTATTCCCATGAAATGCGAATTTTCGTTGAAAATCTTTCCTTTCAATTTGAGTTCCGCTTTAACAAAATCCATCCGCCAGGTTTTCCCAGAACTACTTATTTATAACCTACGATAAAGGCTGGAGTCATAATAATAATTTCATTTTCGTTTTGTTTTGGAGCAACACATACCTATACATTACTCAGTACTACTATAGAGTGCTATGATGAGCGTGCTCTTTCCCTGCTTCTCATCCTATTCATTAGGAGACAGAGGAAGAGATAAAGGATTTATGCGTACAACAAGAGCGTAAAGATAGGCTATAAAGTTTTTAGCCCGTTTAGCATCCCACTTTTCACCGGAAAGATAAAAGAGTAAAAGTTGAGACTTCGTGTAAAGCTACAATAGAAAGTCACTAGGAAAAACACTGCTTAAATAGCACTACTGCGCCTCGTGTCCTATAATGATATTTTTTGGTGGTTCGTCCGTACTTATGAATGGACTAGAGCTTTCCCATTTATATTGCTCACTGGATAAATAACAAGTTCTCGAGACAGACTCATCGCAGGCACATACATATCTGTACATGTACAACCAAGAGAAAAAGTCCTTTCGGTGTGTGCACCACCAGTGTATTTTCTTGCTGCTTCCCTTTTCCCTCACAAAATTAAATGAGGTTAATCTTGTTAATTTAACAAAAGGGAGTAAAAACACAAGTTTCACGCATTAATAAAAAAAACTTTTCCCTCTCCTTCCTTCCCATTCTCTTGGACAAAAAAATACTTATATAGAATCCACGCTCCATATATAAAATTGGGAAAAGGTGTATGTATAACTAATTTGAAGTATCGTAGTATATAAACATTATAAACAATTCGTGAGCAGCCCACGAGCCATTGTTTTTTTTTCTTCCCCAAAAAATCTCATTCATTGGATGATGGTTTCAATGGGAAAATAACGGGAAATAACTCGTCCTGCAGCTCATCACGAGAGGAGGATACTTTAATGTGTAGTTCACGACCGTACAAGAGTCTCCTCAAAGATAAAAACGCTCCATTGTGGAGGCAAGAGTTTTGATACAGTTTTGAGAACGAAAATGGTAGTTTACGATATTTCGAGGTAGGTATGCATCCTGTGTTGCATGTTATTTCCTGTTCTTCCCTTGTTCAACGAATCTTATCTGTTTGCTAATACACAACTTTTCATCATCATCATTAACATCACCGTCAAGTCAGCTCGTGTCTTCTTTCTGTATAGTAGGTATTTTGAAAAGGGAGAAAAACGCTTTAGTCACCACTTTCTTTCGTGTGAGATGTGTCAACCTTATTTTCCTTCTCCTCAGTTGAAGGAGTGTAGTGAAGACTGGAGAAAACAGAAAATTACTGGATGACAGGCAGCAGCAGGTTCGTAAATTGAATAGGTTGACGGGGCTAAACATGATGTCTCCACATTTCCCGTGATTATTTAAGATGGAGCAAAACGTAATTTTATAAAGGAAACTAAAATATCCATAAAATAAAGCACGGCACACATCTATACACAAACAATCCTAGTAACTCATTGCACGAGTCAGAGGATAATAAAAAAAATGGAAGAAGCGGGAATCACAAAGCTCATCATTGCTTGTAAGCATCTTGTCTCAGTTTTCCGTCCATTTTTTCCCTTTTTTACCAGACTTTCTATCTAACTTTGACATTTGTAACTGGTTTATGCATAATCGCACTTGCCGACGTCGAGGTCAACAATTTTTTGAAAAAGCAGTTCACAATTTCCAAGTTTAAATACCAGCGATTATCGGTGCTGAATGGGTTTATTGAAAAATGAAACTGGCTTTGCCCGCAGAAAAAGATAGAATTGAAAATGGGGGAAGTTTTCAGTGAAACAGTTTTCATTTTAGGTTCTCTGATTCCCAAGTAACCTTTAAACTAGACGCATTTTCCAATCACGATTCACAAAAAAGTTGCTCCCACAATGACCAAAGTCCCTCTGCATTAATATATGTTTAAGTGTGCGTAAAGGTGTTATTTAGAAAACTTGAATAAAAATGGTAAGATTGGTCTGCGGACGAAACCTTGGTAAATACAAGTGTGCAAGACCATCCAAATATACATAAATGGCGATGGTAAATCAAGGCAAGAAGGAACCAGATCAACACTTACTGAAGAAATCTGCTCTGGCTCGCAACTTTTTCTTTTCCTTACTTTTCCAGTGAAAGAAAGGAAGCATCAGTTTTGTGCCGACGCACTGACATCTGAAAAAAAGTTTTTGAAAAAAAGAAGGTACTCCTTGGCTGAAAATAGTAAAAGGCGCTAATAGACTTTACTGCAGTGAATGGCGCGCTTTACTAAATAATACTTTTATCGTGAAGACATCCTGCATAATACTTGGACTCAAATGTACACCCACCCACGTTCCATATCCGTAATGTATGTGTAGCGTCAACAGATCTTTTTTCTTTGATAAGACTAAAAAAAGCAGAAGAGAAACGTGTACGAAAAAAAGTTGCTTTAATGGAGACAAAAGGAAGAGGAAAGTGAAAGTTGACTTAGTTCGCAAAAAACGTCACTGCTGCATTATTTCAGAGTAGTAAACCATTCTCCTATATAATATATGGGAATAGTGAAAAAAAAGAAGTGAAGATGTTACATCCATGCTCCCTTAAACATGAACAACTATCCATTTAATAAGATATTTTTTACCTCTTTTTAGTCAACTCTGCGCGCTCGTCTTTCTCCACTTCCTTATCTAACGTTCTCCCTCAAGCTCATTTATATCCAGCCATCATCAGCCTGACAAACTTTATGTGATTTTCTTGAAAGATTTCGTTTTTCTTACGAGCCGGATTGCAAAGAGATACTGTCGTCTGAGTGGATTCACTGAGGTCCACAGGAAAGAAAAAAAATTTACCTACAGAAGGTGGAGTCCTTATGTGAGCTCTTAAATGAACCAAAAAATGTACAAGTTGACTCAAGGAACTTGTTCTTTCCTTCTTCGAATTTTTTTTTGTCTGAGCAAATTTTCAAGATAAAAAAAATCTCAAATCTTTCCACTTGGCATGTGTTGTCGCATGTCATTTGCTGGCTTTAAAAAATTCTCAAGGATAGTTTATTTTTTCAAGGTATACTTATACCAACATTCATGGGTTTTAATTTAAAACGGGATTTTCTCGCCTCTCTTTTCTGACATTTTTTTTATTTCCAAAAAGACGCACTTTTCATTTTCTTAGAAAAGCATTATAAATGTATAAGCACATCATGAACTATTTTTAGGGCAAACTTAAGTTCCCCCTAAAAAAATAAAAAAAGAGAAAGATGGGCCGAGGGAATCGTAGGAAGAAGGAAGAAAAAAGTTGCAATGTAAGGGGAGCTGTGAAGCTTGAAAAGGGAGGCATGTTTGATGCCGTAGGGACCTTGTAGGAGTCCTTGGCTGTAATCAGCGGAGATAAATTTATGCCTTTATTACGTATGAGGAATGTGAAAAGAGGAGTGAAAGGCCTATCTCTCCACTTTTTGCTTGCTTTTGCTGACGATGATGATAAGTCAAGGTATACCTAGTAAAAAAGTTTTTTTTTTTTGGAGTTTCGTATGTACACAGAATACCTATATACATATGTACATGTGTATACACTGATGATCACAAAGCATCAAAGGAGCAATAAAGTGAAAACATAAAGACAATCGTGTTTTCTTCTATTTCCGGATGAGCCAGAAAAAAAATGGTTGTAGTAGTACACACGTGAATGGAGGAGTCGCCGAGGTTGTTAAACTTTCCAGGAAAAACGTCTTTCAGTGTACCTTATCCTGTACGTACCATTTTTTTGTGGTAAAGCATCACTGAGTCTGTGTATAGCTGAAGGAAAGAAACAAAAAAAAGGAGAAGGAAAACAGAGAGGAAAAAAAACTTTAGGTTGCAATCTGATTTAGGTTCTGTCGCCTTTCACTCTCCTTCCAATTTTCTCCTGTCACTTTGGCATTTGATTTGTGTTCTGTGCAGTTGGAAGAACGCATGTTTTTTTCTGCTGCTCCTGCTTCCCATGTTGTTACATTTAAGTCGACATTTTCTTCTGCTAAGTGTCGGCCAAACGTCATGATATCCACGAGATGTACACTTTTTTTCCTTCGTTTGAAGACGACGAGATGATTTGAGGATTACTCCCGCTCACTTAAGAGTTGTTAGTTTGAGTTACCTTTGAAGGATTTTTTTCTTTTGGTTATCTTTGTCTTTTCTGAAAAGTTTCATTTTGCCCCAAAGCATGAAGAAGAAACTAATTTCAAGGTTATCTATGTGTACACATTCATGGTTGGTTAGAGAAATACATGGAGAAAGAAGTTATTATTCCAACTTGTGAATGCTATTGACAAAAAATGTGCTGATTGTTCTACCTTTTTTCCCTGACGCATGATAAGTAACCCAAGGTATTTGTAGATAAGGCTATATAATATTCTTCGGCCTGAACTGTCTTCCCGTCCATTACGTTCCGCACGTGGAAGGCAAGTTGGCTAAGTTGGTTAAGCTTTTCCGGGCAGGAGAAAGTTAGCCGAGATGACTTTCGACTTTGCTCCATCTCCTTCAATTACTTCTCATTGGATAATTTGGAGATAAACCTAAGATTAACATGACTGTGCCTTTTCCCGTCAAGTTAGAAGGAAGAGTCACATGTAATATTTAAGCTTATCCGAAAATATACTCTGGACGAATGTGGGAACACGCTTGATGATGATGATGGGATTATTGAGACACAATTTGGATACAGAGTTGATTTGACTTGCTTAACTTTTTTTTCTAATTCCAGGAGCCGAAACGTCCGACGTGCTCCCGGGAATGAACACATTCCATGGTGGAGGTGAGAAGGGTCGTCCTTACTTTGACGTGGTGGGCAGACGCAATGTCACAGCCGTAGTGGGTCAAACAGCCCGTCTCAACTGCCGTGTCAAGAATCTAGGTGACCAACAGGTAATGATAAGTGATTTTTGTCCTCAATAAACACTTTATCGAATCGAAACTGATACAAAAAATGGGACTGATCGCGCTAGAAAAAGTTTTCTCTAAAAAATACATCGGTTGAGTGCTCTTTCGAATTTCTTAAATTGGCAGCCAGCAAAATTGTTGAGTTGTGTGGAAGTCAAGTGCTGTGTCGCACTGCGACCCGCCGTCGTTGTCATTATTTATGTAAGGGATTGAAAAATGGCAACTCAAGAAAAAAAAACTTTTCTTTCCAGATATTTTCGAGTTATTGCTATTTTTGCCTGAAAAAATTTCTTTATACTCTGCGAATAGAAAATGCGTTGGGAAAAATACAAATAAGTTTGACTTGGAGTGGATACATATAAGGTGGTTTTTTATGTGTTCCGCTCAAAATTTGTTTTTTTGGCTCTCTGTAGAAGTGTGACAAGGAAGGTTATCAACAGTGTGCATGTATGTAAAAGAGAATTTATATATTTGAGGTGCCTGCAGATATTCTGTTTTCTAATCAATGCTGACAACACATGCCAACAGATGCGTCAGCAAAAATGGAAATGGCCAAAAAAATATAAAAGATAAATTAAAGGGCAAAATAGAGAAATATGGCGGGGAACCAGTTGTGCTGAGTGCACCACCACCACTACTAATCTACTTTTTTTCTGTAGTGTACTTCTCTATAAAAAAACTTTTCTTCTATGTAAATAATAGCAAAATCGATTTCATGAAAAGTGGATGGATGAGTTTTTTCCGTCTGAGAGAAATGTTGTTTTGGCTACTTTTTTTGCTAGACTCTCTCATCTCCATAAAAAATCATCTTAACAAAAAGAAGGATTGGGAATAGGAGACGTTCTTTGTTGTTGTACTAGGTTTGAATGAGGCCATCAATTTGAAGTATATTTATTTGACGCAGCGGAAAAAGTAGATTTTGTGTCTGGAAATTGTCTTCTTCAAAACATTGTGGAGGTCATTTTCTATTGACACAAGATTTTTTTATATGACGCGAGCAATTCTTCATCTTCCTTCACTTCATTCTTCTTCCTGACCTCCAAAAATCTTCTCTTCAGAATTCAAGGTCACCGGGAGAGTTTTTCGCTTGTGTGTAGCAAGTGATATAACACAATCCTATTCCCGGATGATTTTTATGTTTTTTTGCGAAGTGATTTTACTTCGCACTGGTGGGTGAGGATGACTTCATGACTTGGCTTCACCAGCAACCCGAGTTGCTTTTGTATCGTCACTTCTCGGGAGACTTCATCTGACATGAGATCATCATTCGCATTTCAATAGCAAATCAGACACAAACATTGTAGGCATAAAATGCTGTGTGCATTGGGATGCTGGCCAGGGCCACTCCTTTTCAGAAATGTCAGAAGGTTACTTTTCAGGTTAGCATGTGGCCATATATTCCGTGTGCAAATAAGCATCTACCTACATTACAGTTGAAAAAGGATATTAGAAAAAAGCATTAGAAAGTGATTTGCTCAATAAACTCGCCCGTTACATTCCCAATTGAACTCATTATTATTGACGAAGAAAAAAAAAGAGTAAAAAA
>JAHZNF010002900.1:0-15493 GCA_027744215.1 Troglopedetes dispersus
ATGGGAAGAGAATAGGAACAAGTGTGAAATTCTCTAGTTTAGCCTAATGACCACTTTCGACAACAAAGACAAATGAGTTTGGCCAACCCCCGAATGCAACTCTCGGCAGAGTCATCAACTCCAAAATACGTCTCAGGAAGCGATGCATTTATTTTTATATACATTTTTCTCCGTCCGTCATGATCCTCAAGTTTTTCCCTGTGTTTCTTTTTTCAAATACACATTTTCTAATATAAATACTTCTTTGATTAAAAGCTGCACACAAAAATTTCTCAACTTGTGTAAACTCATAATATGCATGCAACAAAGCAAAAAAGCATTGTAGGAAAGGATTTTAATGCAGTTGTGCATGCGTCACTCTGTACGTGTCTATTTCCTCCTCATTTTCTCCAAGCGCGATAAATGTCCATCGGCGAAAATGCAGACACACATCATGACATGCCTTTTAACTAAAGCAAATGAAAATTACTAAAAAAATATATATGTGTGTATAAGTTTTCAGGCTGTTTTCTACAAACCACAACCACAATAGAAAAAATATGTTTGCTTTTACCATTTTATTTCGATGAAGCCTCGAGGCTTCTTCAGAAAAAAAACTAAAGAGCGATCATTAAACTTCCTCTTTTTGTTTTTTAAGCTGTTCCAGTACACAAAAAGGATTCAACTTCAAATGGAAATGAATCACAATGGCACATGTATTGTAGTAGTGTTTGTGTGCGGGTAAAAAATACTAATGATGATTCCCTTTGAGTGCTTTTTGATCATCGTCATCATCATTAATATTATCATGTTGATTGTGTTCATATGTATTTTTCCTTACTTTTTGAATGTTATAACACTGGGTCGCTTGGCCTGCCGAACGAATAATAACTCAAAAGGTGAAGATAATGAAGGAATATATTAATCCTTATTATGTGCCAAAGTATTTTCCTCGCGGTCGGTCCGTCGGGTGCTTTTCTTTAAAACACAAGTTCGGCTGGTGATTGTGATGATGATAGGACACTGGAACAAACTGCCGCCTGCAATTCCACTTCTTTCTGAACACACACCATACAATTGTGGAGAAGAGGAAATCCAGTCACAAACAAAAGAAAAAACTTCTTCACTTAATTTCTTCTCTTTCAGCTTTCCTGCCTCGAGTCTTAGAAAAAAATTAATGGGTAGGTGAAGCAAATATTGCTTTTGGCTTATTCCCTTAAAAATATGCTCATTTGTAGAGTAAGGACACACAATAAACAGAAACACAAAGATGTGCATGAACACCAGTCATTTAAAATGAAATAAATAAGAGTTTTCAAGTGTTATGTGGTGGTGATGATTGGAAAAAATCGTTGAGGGGGGAAGTGTTGCTTTATTCACCTGATCAGCATAATCGGTTGATGGTGCTTCAGTTTACTACCAAGTGTTTTTGCTCAAACTAGTTTTCGTATTTTCGTCTCTTGTTATGTTAAAATGGATGTGTATTTTAAATTCTCAAACTTACATTTTTGACTCTCAAAAATATGCAAATCAAATGCGACCTCATAGTAGGGTAAAATGCACCTTATCATTATCATTATGCATCACACCTCGTTTACAATTACATAAAAATCCCAAAACGCCAAAGAAACAGAAGCGTTCAAAGTGGGACATGGGAAGAGTCATTGATGAATGCTGCGGGAACTGGGAAAAAAGTGGAGATAAAAAAGCGGTGCTTTTTATACACACCTGCTTATTACATTGTACCTAAACAGCATGCTAAAATTGAAGTCAATGTTAACTGTTTCAAACTGGAGCTGCAAGGGATAATCAGGCAATTCAGTATATGCAAATGGTTAAATAACAAGAAGTGCATAAATAATTCTCGAAATGTATACTACTTTTTTTGGTGGGCATAATCAAGAATGCCAAAAAAAATCCCCGTCAGATCAACTTGAACTGTGGTACAAAATGCTTCAAAGGATGCACCCAAGATAATCTTCGTAGGCACCACACACAAGGCAGATTGCAACACACTTTTAGATGGAGATGAGATGAGAAGACCCAAGGTACAAATTAGCCATGTCTGAATTCTTTGGAAAGGGAAAACCCATTTTTAAGATGAGCAGTTGAATAGTTATGATCAACGAGGAGTAAAAGTGTTGTATAAATGCATTGTTATGCATCATGCGTATTTTTAGTAAATTCCAAAGAATCTTCAAGCTCCCACCTCTTGTATGCTAATGTCAAGTGTATAGCTACTCTTGTAATTACTTGAATCGATGAATAAGAAAAAATAATTTTGGGAAAACAGAACAAAACTGACTGGCAGACTTTTTGAAACACGGTCCCAATTTCTTGTCAAGTCATCGATCCAAGTGGTGAAGTGATCTTGTGAAAACAGAGTCGAGGGTAAATGATGTTGTGACAAAGAGACTTTAACAGGTCAAACGAGTATCATTTTTGGAAGATTGTCTTCATGTCTCATTTAATGTTGTGCTTAACAATTTTTAAAGAAGCAATAACGGTATTCGCAATTGTATAGTTTGGTTAGCACTAAGCACTATTCGATTTTTTGAATGACTGTTGAATCATCGAAATGATTAACAGCGATTTCACGAGTTCGCGTTAACATCAGTTTGAAGTATACGCAAACAGTTTGACTTTCAAGTTTGACTGTTGTATTTTTTCTTCTGTTGCAACGATCATCCTTCAAAAAATGTGCGTTTTTAACGAACGGTTCCTAAATTCGCAAACCAATCTTGTAGAATAAAAAATATTAAATAATTGCAAAACTGCAAGCGGTGATGGTGATTGTTATTGGGTTTTATCTTCTAAAAAATGAGAGGAATACTCATTATTCATAACACTTCATGTCATCGCTGTCATCATCCTGATCAACTGCATGCATGGCTGACGATTAGCTCATCACCATCACATGCCAAGATCCTTAACAAGCTTCTCCATTTTTTTCAATAATAAAAGGCAAAAAATGCAACGCATGAAAACCTTTGATTTGAAAAGTAAGATTTTCTACAAAAAAAGAATGTGCATTTTTCAAAGTAATTTCTCAAAACACACTAAAATAAAAAAATATCCTCCCACAAAAAAGAGGAAAATTATGTGACGACGGAACGCTTGAGTAGTTGCGCACTTAATTTTTTTTAGTCGATTCCAAATAACGCAGCTTAAGAATGACGCTGATAATAACGGGGACGACTGCATGACGATGACATGGTCAAAAACAACTTACGTACAAATCGATTTCAATTACCCTACATTTTCTATCCATTGTGGTTTACGGATACATGTCACAAACATTTTTAAATGCTGACTGTGATTAGAAGAGCTGATACAAACCAAAATTCTTACAATGTTTTACCACTAAAACATTCATTCCTTCGTCTACTTCTATCTATTGGACCTATTTTTTGCTTTGACCACAAAATCCGCATTTTTTACATTTTACTCATTCTTCAAGTACTTTCCGATTGAGCTCAATAGTTTATAAATTTTTCGACCTAAACGGTAATAGCAAGGACAGTCGTAAAATAACATTTCCATTAAAAAACCAATAAACTGTTTTCTCTCAGCGATTTACTTAAATAAGTTAGATTGTAACTTATTTGAATCATTATCTGATGGATTTCGATTCAATATTTCATTTTTTAAAAATCAACTCAATTAGTTTTAATCGGGTAATTTTTACTTGATGGTTATAATAACTGCTTCATATGTAATGTGCATAATGCACTCATCAAACCAAAAAAATACCTTGCTATTATCAGCCGGCAATTTCACATTTGGACAAAATTGTCTCGCATATTTGTTTTGTTTTTTAACCTTAAATCTTATTGTCCTTCCCCAAATAGATAGTCCAAACAATTATAAAATTATAAATGAATTGTCAAATTTATCCAACATAATTATCCTTAATGTTTTTTGTGTAATTTGTTTACAAATGAACATAAATGCATCGCATGAAAAATGGCAGGTGTGACAGGTCAGCAGGTATTAAAACATTAGACGCACGATGCACAAACTCTTACATCACAATTTCTCTCATAAGCTGGCGTAATCGTTGATCTGCTGCTGACAATATATAAGCGGCTCTGTAATTTATTGACATCGAATGCAAATGTACAGTCATCACAATTTCACTTTTTCCATTCATCCTTCCATTCATTTTTCAGTCACCAGCAGCTCCTTGACAATCGAACGCAAGCTGAGGAAGAAGGGTAAGAACGAGGCAACACATGGACGACAATTTCTCCTCTATTCCCACACACCTTAATCAGAAACGTACTGTCCAGATCTACTTTAAAAGCCTCTATAAAAGGACATGCCATCCCCTTGTCAGTATCTGCACGTCGGGACATTATACTTTAATAATACTGTAAGAAAAATACACCATAAAAGAATCTGGTAACTGCTGCGAACTGCTCCACGACGACCACTCACTTGACTCCCACCGACGAGTCTCACAAGTCAACTGCGAGCATTGTAACATCAATGCCAACACCGTGTCATGTCATTAACGCAATTTTCACCAATAATAGTAATTATCAGCAATTGTCATTCATTGTCATCAGTCTCCTCACCATTATCATTGTCAATCCTGAGTCTTTTCTGTGCAGGAACAGAAACATGGACGCAAAACTAACGAAAATTTGGGAGACAAAAAAGACACATTTTCACATTGCATCCTAATAAAAAATGCACCTTCTTCTAATGCATCATTATTATTATTGCCAATACAAGATTACTTTACTAACGTTAAAGATAATGTCTTTGACCTCTTCCTTCGTCTACTTCATTATTTTTTTTGTTAAAAAAAAAGTCAAATGACTGATGACTACTGTTTCTAATACTTTTACCTAAATCTCATGCCCATTTACGTTTTCTCTAATAACGCACGTAAAAAGGTGAGCAAAGGTAGTTGAAAATGGAAAAAAAATTTAATGCGATAATCGCCACCACTCAAACAAATGAAAGCACTACAAGAAGGTTGCATGCACAAAGTGCATAGTCCCATATATTGGAATGCTGATTTTTATTAAATAAAAAAATGATGCTGGTGGTGGCGATGATGAGCGTGTTGTGTTGATAAGTGTTGATGACCACGACGCCCATTTATGTTTGGATAATAATCATAATAGTAATAGCTGCAGTAGTAAATGATGAGATGCACAAAGAAAGGAAAAATGGGAATAGACATTGGCATTGTTGAACTTTTCATTTTTTGTTTGGACTAATGGGCCTTAATTGAAAAACGTAATTTGATGACTGTGTTGATGATGACGATGAAGATGATGACTACCATTTTTTGGTTGTAGTCATTTTTCTGAGAGATTTGTTTGTTACCACCAAATATTGCAGTAACTAGAAGTAAGATTTTTATTTCAGTAAGAAGTTTCTTTTGAAAAGATAAGGCGTGGTTGCGTCGATGTTGATTCAGAACCGCGCTCCAAAAAGGGAGATTTAAACAAAGAGATATCGTAAATAGTCAAAATTGAGTTATGAAAAAAATATATCCATCATTTGTTTTGGGGAACATTGGATTTATCTGGGAAAATGTGTTGTGATTCGGTATTTATAGAAGGGCTGCGCAAACATTGGCATAGCTAACTTGAGGACAAAAAACCAACAATCGAAAGAGACAATTAGAGTTTCCTTGTTTGTACAGAAGGAGAAGTTATATGAGGACTGTAAATTAACTCAAGTCCTTGTTTCGTTATGGGAAGCAATATTTTTTTATAAATTCGATTTGGTTGGTTTGGATGAGCTGAAAATGAAAAGATTTCGAGTTTTTTAGAGAGTTACAAGAAGTATCAAATTGCAACAGCACTTTTTCAGGTCACCATCATCATCATCATCGACAGGCAGGAACGTGAACGTCATGTCTCGAAATGCCGAGGCATGATTAGATCAATTAAGGGAAAAGAAACAAGAAAAGGGTTAAGCTTCTTTTCGCCGCTACTGCTACGCTTTTTTAGGTCTTTAATATTTTTCGAAAGTTGACAAACAACATAATTATTTAATATTTTCTAACTTTTTACCAAAATGTGTATAAATACTAAATATAATCATGTACAATTAAACACAATTTCTTCACATAAGACGATTAAAAAGGAGGAAGCGAAGGATCAACAATATTAGAAAAGTAATCGTCAATAAGTTTAGAAAAATACACAAAGATTATAGGCTTTTAAAAACTGCGCATGCCATTTTCTACATAAGTTCCATCCTCTCAAATTGAATGTTAATCTACTTGCTATTGTTAATATTTTCAACAATCGCTAATTATTAATTACAGGAAAATCAACAATGGACATACAAAAACTACCGACGAGCGAGTTTGAACAAACAGATGGAAAGTGTACATTACTGTTGCTTGTGGAGTCATGGTCATCCGGTTCACTTTTCAACCAGGTGACAAAAGCTTATTTTTTTAAATGTCCATGTTTTGAAAATAAAAGCCAAAAGGGGAAAAATACTGTTGTTGATAATATCTTTCCAAAAATGGTACTAGGTTTGAATGTTACCTTCGTCATACTCAATGTCTTCACATCGACTTGTCATGAAGCCATAAGTATGCATCCTTTAATTTCTTCCCCGGTTTTTTGAGTTGCTTGCCAGATTTCGGAGATTTTTTAAAATGCTTATTAAAGAGCTCATTCGTTTTTCAACAACTGACTTCTTATAGATTTTGGTACGTCTGCCGGTGTCCTGTTACAAAACTTGGAAGCCCGATCGTTAATATTTTTTATTTACTGGGACAGGATAACACAACATACTGAACATGAGGATCCTGCAATCTGACACCGTTTCAGTGTAAGCACGCATGAATGAATTAACGAGGCTGACAAAACGGCAGATGTATTTCTGGTTTAAAAAATTCTGAAGATCACATAAGGAGCCAGTCAACCTGTGTGCTGTGGAAGGAGGGATTGGGGTAAGGTGACCCGTTCCATACATACAAGCACAAAAATTAAAGGATTTCTGTTTAGAGAAAACATTCTTGGTCATCTTACCTTCACTTCTTTTCAGAAATCAGTGACCCGAGATTATTTAATAAATGATTAATTTACTCCCTTTTTATTATTGTGAACCTTTCATTCTAAATTCCATTGAATTACGAGTCACAGTATCCACGTGGTTCAAAAGCAGGACACACGCTTTTATTGGAACCTGGTGTGTGACATTATTCGGCATTCCAGTGGAGCATAACTGAGTTCTGACCATATTTGTTGAAACTGTACATGAAATAACTGTAACCATTTGTCTTTCTGTTTGCACAAAGCATAAGCAATCATTTTGGAAGCACTTCGTCCAATCGCGTCAAATGGCTAGAATCCATTTTTGAACATTACTGCACTATCTGAATGAAGCACTGACATTCAATAAAAATTCCTTAGATAATTTCAGCCATCGTAATATGATTTCTTGAATCACTATTATTACTAGAACCCACAAGAACATTCCCAACTATCCATTTATTCGATGTCTAGAGGTTATCTCGTGAAATGTTTTATTGGTTTTTATTCCGAACATTAAAATGTCGTAAATGCACTTCTATTGCTGCTTTCCTCCCTCATTTTGTGAAGGTTACATTGAAAGACTAAAAAGAAAGTGCCCCCGTGGAAAGTGCAATAATGTACAAATCTGACACAAACGTGAGCGCACCTTTCCATTCCCGACCACATCACGCAGACAAGACACAAGAAGACAACCAGAAAACATAGAAAAATCATCCCAATGGAAAACGAAACATAGGTTATTGCAGAAGCTACAAAAAAATCCTGCAACAAGTGGCCCATTAAGCCGTACATCTCCAGTCATCGTCATCACACAGGCAGTGGAGCAATAATGCAGCAATTTTTATAGGAAACCAGAGCATCAGACAATTTTCTGGGATAGCAAAGCCACCTACATTAAACCAAGTTCTTTACTGATTTCCAGACCTTATTTTTCCTTTTCAATATAAAAACAGAAAATATTGCTCTTGTTATGTTCTTGTGATTATGTATGTTCTTACGTAAACTTCTCCAGGTATAAAAAACGAACCACCTACATTCACAATAACAACTACTACTGCTCATTTTCAAGATAATTGTAATTGCCTAATGCCTGCCTTTTTCCCTGCTGGCTCAGCAAAAAAAAAGTAGACTTTACATACACATGACAATAATGCAATCATAATAGGCTGTGGAGCAAGTGCTTACCCGTATATTAATGAACCTACCACTTTGTTTCCTCAAGGGCACCACACATCCACTACAAGTTGAAAAGATAGTAATAATAAAAAATAACAAGGACATGAAGCAAGGGAAAACTAGAGAATCTTTAAAGAAAACACTTTCCAGCCCGTGGCCATAAATGTGCACTGGAATACTTATACTCTACTTACTATAGATATGTGAATAGACTGTTATTGCTTGTGTGACCAAGTAGGAACTCGTGAGAAGGGAGCCCACCTGCCTGCCCTGCCTGCTTGTAAGTGGCTGCGGCGCCTGAAAAAATATACACAATTTTAATATAACCACTTCTGGAAACAAGTTTAGAACTACTGGAAGACTGGATGGAAGATTAGCGTTGTTATTCTTGCTACATCAACATCTTTCTTACTTCATCCGTTCCTCACAAGATTTATACCTTGTTTGCTGTACGGAAGCGCTTGAGGATTGCAGTGCTCCACTTTTGTTTGTTATTCAAGGGAGTACTTAAAAAGACTGGCATGGAGGATTCTTATCCTATTGCCCCCTTTTTCGATATGTTCGATTGATAACTAAGTGAACAAAAACACACCTATGGCTTTATTTGGGCTAGGCTTGCTTGTTCTACAAGTCGAACTTCGAACAAATTAGACAAGGACTTGGACTAGGGCTGCATTTTTTTGTGAAAGCAAAATTATACTTCCCTTACTTCCATCCTCTTAAAGAACCAGAAGAAAAGGTACTTGAGCTTGTGCCCATGTTATTTCACAATAACATTTTTATTAAACACACACAGGTAAAATTGATGCACATGTGGATGAGAAGGAACTAACCAAGTAAGAGGAGATATTAACATGGAATGTTTAAATATTTTCATGCTTTAGCGTGCTTAAATATCTCGAAACTAACTTTAATATGCACCTGAAGAAATATTTAGTTTGAATTGCAAATCTTTTATATCTTCAGTGAGCAGAAGATAGTGTAAGATTTTAATACATCCAGAATTTCGAGAATTCTGGAATTTCTACGGTTAAATTAAGCTGCAAATGAAGTACATGACATTTAAGTTCAAGAAAATAATTTTCGTTCAGTCAGTATGCGTGAAACTTGTTAATTATGCTAAAATTAGTTTGAAAATTTTATACATAGTAAAAAGGATTGAATTCGTCAGTCGCATTGATTTTACTACTTTGAACACCATAAAAGTTGTAATTTTTGTAAACAAAATATTTTCCACTGAATAAAGTTTAGAAAATAATTGCATCCCACCTTCTCATTCCTTATTGTCTAAAAAATATGCTAAAATAGTATCTGCATCCTGATGGACGTTGTACAGAAGCCCAATAAAAAATTCAAGTTGAAGACATACTGTGTTTGGTGCGGAGTGCCCACAAGAAAACCCGTAACACGATCCTTGACTTGTGTGTGCTAGAAAAGTTAATTGATAACGGGAGTAGTCCTAAAAAATAATATCCACAATAATATCCCCACCACCAATAACCTATTATCGGTTTCTCTGATACTCAATTAACATGAGCTTTGTTCACCATCATCATCATCACATTCCTTCGAAAGCAATGTCTTCTATACTGCTGCAGCTGCAACTCACACAGCAATCCAACCAACTTCTACGACCCTACCACCATCATCAAGATAAAAGCGGAGACAATAAGACATCATCACCTCTCTTCTTTTCCGTCCCTCTCAAGTTAACCTCGTTCAACTTGAAACTCGTATAGTGTAATCGACATCGATTGATTGGACGAACGGTAAGGTACAACAAGTTTACTGTGCTACTACTATCACCGTACATCTTTTCTCTTTACACACACACACTTGCATAGTTGCAAAGCATGTACAGAGCATTAAAAATCAAACACGTCGGATAATCCCTCTCGCCTCTTTCTCTCTCTTAAAAAACAGAAGCGACAGCCAAAAAATGAAGGAGGCAACTTGACTTTTTCCCCTTGATGTTCTCTTTGATTTTTGAAGACGATGATGTACATTTTAATAGGGGTTAATGAAGTATGTACGTATTTTCAAAAAAGTATGTTAAAGTAGTGGCCAAGATTACAGAAGCAGACAACCCTTATAAAAATGTATACACATATAAAAAGATGGTAATCATCATCAGATCACCGTCATCTTGTCCGTTATTGTTTTATATGCTTTCAGTTCCCCTCACTCACCCTTCTCCTCTTCTTTGGTTATTATATGTATATGACTGCAAATGAAGTTTGGCAAAAAAAATCATCCTTTTTTCGCAGGGTTGTTTGCAATCCTCTGAAAGAAATAAAAGGTGCTCATTTATTTTTTTAATGGAAGACGATGCATGTTGTAACGAAGTTTTCCCTACAAAAAGGAAAAAATGCACACGTCTCCACTATCCACCACCACCGCTCAGGCGAAAGGCAATATCTGCTGTTTTGACTCTCGACATGTGTTCGTTTTAAACACCTTTTAAACTGAAACCTTTCTTTTCCTTTTTCTGATCAAATCGCTTGTTAATGTAAATACAATACTATTACATGACGAAGTGATGATGATGAAGATGACATGCCGGGTAACAGGACAGGATCTGGTAGCATTTTGTCGATACAAACAAGTGAGCAAGTTGACGTGAGAAGGGAATGTAAATCCCTGGTCCTTCTCAGAAAGGAATATTGTTAGAATCCACTCGCTGGCAATATTCACCGTATCATTAACCTGCTCGTCATCCTCATTATCATTATTGTTTTATGTGCACACACAGATACATAATATGAGGACATGCAGAAATCCTGTGGTAAAAATCCAAGTTTATGTATATTTTTACAGGATCATGGTTTTTTGCCTACAGAAATATTTTTAATTAAGTAAAAACGGTTTTTCTTTTAAAAAAATAATCCTTCCTCCTTTCTCATCCTCCTCCTTTTACATTTTTTAGATAGCCATGAGGAAATAAGGATTAAAAACATGAATATTTGCATGCGACCTAAATGAACCCTTTGGTGTTTTTGTTTTATATGGGACGTAATCAAATACATCAAGTATTTGCAATTTTTTGTCAGAAATCTTTTACAAGCAAAAGTTATTTTTTTTATAATTTTAGCAATTCTTCATTTTCGATCCTCCTCTGTCTGATCAGTATTGAGCCCAAGGAATTAAACATGCTACCAAACTTTTGCTAAAAAAAATCACGGAAAACAGAAAATAGATGTGAGAGGACATATCATGTGATGTCTTGCATTTTGGTCTTGCTGATAATGACAAGCGTTCGTGTGAGGAACTTGGGATCCCCTTTTGTGTTCTTTTTCTGGCATTGGATATTTTTTTGAAGGAATACATGAGTATTCTATTTTTTCCCTGATTTTTAGCTGTCCCTCTCGAGGCATTCGGCTAATTCAAATTTGAACGAATGTAACACGATCCAGCTGAAGAATGATGAAAAACAAGAATTTCATTTTTCCCAGAAGACGAAGGAACATGAAAACAAGAAATTTAGTATTATTTAGGAAAAGGGAAAGAATCAATCTTTAGTGACTTGACTTGTTGACGATGACGAAAGAGTTCTTCACATGAATACGGACCGTTCTATCTTTCACGTACGTTACTCTACCGGTCTCTCATGTCATCGTCATTGTTCAATCTTTTGTAGAAAAATGCTTTCCTGGCTGTCCTTCCTACTGATTCACATATCACATTTGATTGAACCTGAACTTATAATAGTGGCTCGCGTTATAAATAATACACTTCAAATACCACTCGAACACCACAATCAGTTTTTGTATTCTTGAAGAAAGCCAAAAGTCTCTAATGAGGTAAAAGTGGCACCAGAAATGATGCTACTCACCAAAAAAAACCTCAGGTCCATCAATCATCCCACAATAGACCAACGGACGACCAAATGGATTCCGATAACACCACAGAGTACTATAGACACTCGTCCACAAAGAATGATCAGGAAGGGAGCCAGACCGAATTACACAAGAATCGCTGTATCTGCTCTATGCAAATAGTATTTTTTACAATAAAAATATACATATATTACCAATACACTTCTGTCACATTTTTACTACTTTTTTCATGATTCACCTCGCCACCAGTTTCATTTCAGGTATATGAAGCATTCTGAAGGGATACCGAGAGAACCACTTGATCATTTCAATTTCCAAAATTTTTTTTTCGATTCATAATGCATATTTAATATTCACGGACTGACTACTCCTTCTGCCTGACGCTGCCACAGTGAAAAGTATTATTATTATGATTATTATTAGGACTACAATGGGCATGCTAATGATACTGAAGAGGGAGCGCGAACCAGGCTTTCGGTTAGTTGCCACCAACTCGTACTTTCCCTACATAAATCGTCTTCCTTCTATCATCCTCCTTGACACACATACAAAGGAACTTTTGAGCAAGATGAAGAAGACAATAAACCCTTTTGACTCCTTCTCCGTTCATCATAATCACTGCTGCAGACAACCAGAAAGCTGCACTGAAGAGAAAAAAAAATCAAACTTGAAGAAAAATGTGAGAAGCATACCAATACTTAAATATACTCTTACGAAAACATACGTTGTACATATGTATTTATGCTTGAACAGAAAGGTATACAAGAAGAAATATTTATTGTTCTTATTTTTAATATTTTTATTCTACGAGAAAGCAGGTCTTGCGCATGTTTCTGTTATGACGAACCCTTGGCATGGCATTTATTAAGATTACATGCAGTCATTGTTATTCTTGAAACTACTGTTGTCGTACAACAAGATAAGGAGCAGCGTCTTCTTGCCTCCAACCAGCCTCGCGTGTCTAACTCAATCTGGACACCGACTGATCTTCTGGATGGAACAATCAAAGAGACGAACTTTCAAGAAAAAAAAATGATGATGAACCAGAGAAGCAGGACAGGGTAAGGAAAACAATGGAAAAAAATCTCTGACTCTTCTGCTCAGGTTGTGTGCTCTGATGTGTGTATAATAAAATGGTGAAGAAAGTGAGGAAGCGAAACGAATCTGTTCGTAAAAAAGGGCTCATCTTCCATATTACGTGCAACCACTACCGAAGAACAGCGCATGGTATGCTTGGCAGTCTCATTCCAGCTACGTCCTAAGGCTTCAAGGGCATTCGTCTTCTTTTTCCAATATTCTTTTCCCAATTCATCTACTCCGGCCGATGAAGTGAAACGAGTCTCTTTTATTTCTCTTCTTCATGACTACTTGTTGGCTTCATACCACTGCCACCAGCAGGAAAGTCACTCTCAAGTCAATACTGATTCATTGGATACATAACTCATAAAAAGTATTACATAAAAAAATCAACTCTTATAAATATAAACTGGAACTCCCGTAGAAAAACCTCTGATGATATGTAGTGGCTTCATTATTATTATTACTTTGGCTCACTAGCAAGCTCGAACTGAACTCATGGCGAGCCGAGCTCGACCTGGATGGATGATATGATACAATGTTTTTTAAATAGATTTCTCGCAGAGACCGTATCAAAACATTTACTCCACAGCGTTGGCGGTGTTGGTGCTCCCCTGCTTTTGGTTCACAAGAACAAAAATCTTTATTGGATATTCCCTTTCTACGATATACTCCTTTCTTTCTTGTTGTGAAGCTTGACAGGAGATCCACGTCTGATTAAGGCTGAGCACGACTTTATTTTTATCCTGGTTTTCTTGAGCAGTTAACTTTTATATCTATGTGGTAGTCAGTCACAGTCAGTCAATAGTCAGTCAACCACACATAATCATGGCAATAAAGTGGTTCCTTTTCTTCTCAACAAGGCTGTTACGGAAGCATTAAAATTGACTCTAACGCTCTCATATGAGTACGGACATTGATGGTTTTAAATGCTCGTTGAAAAGGAAGAGAAGCATAAGATTCTTTTTCAAGTGCAACAGCAGCGGTAAAGTATAATATTATCATGCTCAACTTTATTGTTTCCTCCTATGGTGCAGTCAAGCTGGAAGAAGAAAGGATCCATACTCGAAAATAGTGGGAAAACGTAATGTAATGGAATGGATAATGGGCTATTATGACTCGATCAGTAACTTTTTTACTCTCGAAATCTAAAAAGGCGGAAAAAAACACTGTTGCTTTTGCTTTGTGGTAAAGGATTGCAACTCTTCACTGGTTCGTTCCATCTTATGTTGCTCATGACTTAGACCTTCCTTATGCCAATATGTACTTAGGAGTGGATAAGATTGCTGCTCCGTAAACTTTAGTCGGGTTTTCTGTGCACAGTTCGGATCGCTTTTTGGCTTACCCAAATATTATACATATACATAATGGCAAATGGCAAATTGGTGATTCCAAGAAGAATGATAGTATCACTTCCTTTCCTTTTGGGAATTGAGGAATTTGACAGATATAATGGGCTGTCGATACCACTGATAATGATGATGTAATGAAATGCTTTTGATGTGTGAAATTTTACAATGAGAATACATTTAGTGTGTCGCATCCTAGTGCACTTTAAATTTATGGGTCTATGCAAAATACTTAATACGGAAACGACAATCAATATGAATTTTAAAAGTTAACAATTTTTGCAAAAGGAAGACAGAAATTGTTTTTAGTCCCTCCTGAGTCAAGTATCTTATAAAAGCAAGTGATTTGATAAATCTACTGATGAATGCCAAACCCATACTTGTTTTTTAAACCCTGTTTTAAAATTAAAACAATTTTACTTCAATCCACCAGTTAATTACTCATGTTTCAATAATTTTCTGGTCAATTAAACGGGCAAAATTAAAGTGATATAAAATAAACTGAAATAAACCTTGCAGTATAAATAAAAACGTTACAAGTATTTCAAGTAAGAAAAAAGGAGAGGAGAATGGTACAAACAATGATAAAATAGTTATAAAGATATTCCAGGAGACACAACTAATTGACGAAACCGATTGTTTAAATCCTGGTATTTTCGAAATTAAGGAGTAAATCACATGCAAAGTGAGAGCAAATACTGCCTCGTTCTCGTAGTGGGTTCGATAAAATAAATGGTGAGCTACCTAAATTGTCTAGACTTCAAAGACTTGCTGTTCCATTATTATTGATTGAATTATGGATAGTGATTCTTCCAGCTATTGTAATCCCGAATATTACAATTGTATTGGGTATGATAAGAAGAAAAATACAATGATTGCCCTTCCTCATATCAATCTTTGCATTTTTCTCTTGAAGAAACACAGAAGCTACCAAGGTTCATTTTCTAATGAAGACTCTCTTCATCTCGTTTTAATATTTTGACCACTTAAATACACACAGAAGCTAAGAATCTCCGAGGGAAGTCTCCAGTGAAGTCACTATCACCACCAAACATCC
>JAHZNF010002901.1:0-13037 GCA_027744215.1 Troglopedetes dispersus
GAAAAGCATGTTGTTGCTGGAAAAAAGTTATTATAGACGAAAGACAAAATGAAAACGTTTAGGAAAGAACGAGGTAGGCCAAAGTGGGAAAGTTTTTAAAGGGTATCATGATTTTGTCTAGCTTGCTATACTTTTATACATCCATCAAGATAATGTGCCTTCCATGCACGCATACACACTCTTATCAACACACGTCACAATAAATGTCTCATCACCAGTGTTGAAATGCATGTGATTTTTCTCAATATTCCAAGACCCATACTTGATTCTGCTATAATAAGTGTAATAATATTCTCACTGTCACCAGCTGAATAAAAAAATTCTCGGAAAAAATATCACGTTTATATATTTATATCTCTCACAGGGTAGCAGATAGAGAAATATGTGATATCCGTGCTTTTTCTATGCTTCATAAATATGATTGTCGTTAGCGTAAAAACTTTTTTTTTATTTTCTCAGTCAAAAATAAAACCCGAAAGACTTTGGTCTGCGTGTTTTGAGTGAGAGGGACTGGTGCACTCAAGTGTAAAGTGAGTAAGGGCAAAAACAAGTACATAAATAGATGAAAAAATCCGTCTTGATCGTCGCATTGTAGATATTAGGATGATGGGGGAACGTGCCCGTCATCCTTTTATGTGATTCCTTTTCTCTCTCTCTCTCTTTCTCGCTCCCTCCTCGTCTTTTCATTTTTTCTCTTGCAAGATTCATAATGAGGCTCATGTTTTTGTCAAAAATATATAGGAAGGAAAAAAGGACACATGCATATTTCGGCTGGGAAAAACATACTCATGCCGCATCCACTACACTATTTTTACTCTGTTAGTTTTACTATAAGCTCAGCTTTGGTTCAAACTATTGAAAAGTTTTTTTTAGAAAAAAAAGACGAGAGAGAGAGCGAGAGAGAGAGCTTGAGATAAGGATAAGGAGAAAAAAAGGAGGTAGAGTGGTGCATACAGATCTGCATATTTACTTCTCTATCAGATAGGATATTTTTTGTGCGTGAAGGGATCTTTTCTCCAGTTTTTTCCGCATGATAATGGCGATGTTGATGATGATACACTGGAGCTGAGTAGATAAAAATGTGTTCCATTAGGAAAAAACTGTTGAGGAGACACATACAAATCATAATCGTAGTTTGGGAGAAAAAAAAGGATCGATCAGAGCTATCTATCTTGTGTGACTGGAAAAGAATGAAAAGTTTTTTTTGTGTGGCATCCCCATGGTGTAAAGTGATAATAGCGCTTTTTGGAGAGAAGAGAAATTGATACATGCACATTAGATATTTTTATTTGTCAGGTGCTTTCATCTTCTCCAGATGCATCAGCGATCCTATTAATAATCATGCTCACGAGTCCTTTTTTTTCTTTTGTCGATGAAGATAATATATAAATAAGTTGCAGTGTGCGTCTCGCAGAGTTGCGATTCTTTTGAGGAATAAGTATTTCTCTCCTCTTTTATGAGAAAAAATAAAATCCTGTGTGTGTGTGTGCGTGCTGAGGAGAAAAAAAAGACTCGTAAAAACTTTTTTGTGTGTAGCAGAAAGTAAAAGGTATATAATGTAGTTAACAAAAGGGCGCAATACCATTGTAAAATGTTTTCTTTTTTTTCTCTCTTGACACACTCACAAACCAGATCGGAAGTCATACTACAAAGACTAGTCTACAAATTGGTCCCGGGTCTCCTCGCGTCGGAAATTCGGAGACGACGTGACTTCTCAATCAAAAATGGAATGGATTGTGTGGAGGCCTCGGAGCTCGCTTCCAGCTCGATTGCGGAGGAAATTGAGGCTGCCGCCGACCTGTCCACTGTGCTCTCGCTGGATGATGTGGTCAGCCTCTCCATCGAGTACTTTAGAACAAGGTACATATTTAAGTGCATTATGTTTTTCTTACCTTTATAGAGTTCTTGCCAAAGGATGGAAAATGTACCCAAAATAAATTTAGCACACACAATATTTTATTCGTCACTTGTCATCTATGAGGAAGGATTTTTTGTTGAAATTGTTTGATATTACCATGATTTTCATGTTGTTGGCAACTTCATAATAAAGAATCATGTTACGAGTCAAACCACCGTTTTGACTTTTTCCGTGATTACATCAAATCAAATACATGATAATTTTTTGTGTGTAAAATATTGTTGCTGTATTGCCAACTGAAGAGATAAGTCTATAGTGGTGAAGTGGTAGGGAGTATATATGTAGTGATGATGATGAAATGACATGTAATTTTCAGCTTTTTCATGGTGCTTGACTTTTTGTTCTGTATCGAAATACAGGATAATGCTCACATCACAGCTTGCCGTGTTCATTCAAGATGATGTTTTCATGCTAATCTGCTCCTTTTGCATGCTTGTTTGAGCACAATATATTTTTTTCAGAGTTTGTAGGGAAAAAATGTTAGTGAAATACAGAATCCTCACGTGAGCATGCACTTTTCCTAAGCTTTTTTTGTAAGCTAAGCTATATTATATCTATCCTCTTTACGATTTCTAGCTCTGTTTTCAAAACAAACGTGGTGCAGAGCGTGATTCGTGTTTGTCAGAAGGTAGAATAAGAGTCACGTGACTCTCTCACCTTTAAACCACGTTAGCTCTGCAGAGGAGTCGAGCATTTTTTTTTAATTCCTGACATAAAATGCTAAGTCGAAATGAGCAGCTTTTTTGCTCCAATCCTTGCGTATCCCTGCTCCTTTTTTATTCTGTTTCAATGCCGTAGGACTTATCTCAGCAAAAATTTTATGAAATCAAAGGATTCAGATAAAATATGTAATCTTTACGATTTCTAGCTCTGTTTTCAAAACAAACGTGGTGCAGAGCGTGATTCGTGTTTGTCAGAAGGTAGAATAAGAGTCACGTGACTCTCTCACCTTTAAACCACGTTAGCTCTGCCGAGGAGTCGAGCATTTTTTTAATTCCTGGCATAAAATGCTAAGTCGAACACAGCAGCTTTTTTGCTCCAATCCTTGCGTATCCCTGCTCCTTTTTTATTCTGTTTCAATGCCGTAGGACTTATCTCAGCAAAAATTTTATGAAATCAAAGGATTCAGATAAAATATGTAAATTCATATGGTGCAGGATTCACCATGTAATTCTATTACGAGATAATGGTGGTGACAGGTTCAACTACTACTGCACGATTGTTTCCTTTTTAATTTAAAAAATAAAGTGTACCGGATGCATGATCATCACCACTTTATTATCAGTAGCAAAAAAAAAAGAGTTGCATGTTTATGAACTTGAACCTTTTTCAGCGGGATTCATGCTGAGATAATAAATTATTGCCACGATTCTCCCTTCTCTCCTTTTCAGTTGCTCCCATTGTCCTCGTACCTGCATTTATTTTTTTTTACCTGAGTTTCAACTTCTGAACATTTTTTTGGTGACACATTTGACATTTTAGTGTACAAGAAAGGACAAGAGAAAAGAGAGAAACAAGTTGTCGTCCTAGCTTTCCACTGTTTTCTTTTCTCAGTCGTGCATGTAGCTTATAGCTTCCGTTTGGTGTCCAACCCAGTATTCCCTTTCTACTTTTTAATCCTGTGGAAAATGGCGTAAGAAAGTGAAGCAAAGTGGCCAAGAGGAAATTGGAACTTGTATTCCGTAGTTGGTTCAATCTCAATAAATCCCTCTTCAAGTTGTTTACTTTTGTATATACATATGTATGTATAGCATGTACACTACTGCCACTGCTGGTTCAATGTGTCCGCAATAGCCTTTTTTTATTTCGGTTATTGCTCTCCAGAATGAGTCGTCTCCTTCCGCTGTACTTCTCTCTTCCTTTCTAGCTTTTTCGTTTCTTTGTCTCCGTTTAGTTTTCTTGCTTAAAATGACTGTGTGCACACTAACTATACTCTGTACTCACACACACTCATTTTTTTACAGTCACGCGTAAAAGTGAGTCCACTTACTCACAGAAGAAATGAAACAGTGGACACTACACTACGCTTCATTGTGCTGAACTTAATAAAAGAGGAAAGTGTCTTGAAGCCTCTTTACGAGATAATCTAATAATAATGACAATAATAATAACCCATTGATGTAGAGCAATGCTACTCAAAGAGACAACTATGTATCCAATAATATATTGGGTATGCATATTATGTGAGGTGGAAGTTTATGGAGCCAGTTGTTTCCCATGTCTACACGCATTTTCACGAGGTTAACGAAAAGGAAGAAAGTTGAGCTTGTAAAGTGGCCTGCCAGCAATCTCCACTGTATTTTTTTCTCTTGCTTGTCAGTTGAAACGGAAACTTTTTCCCCAACTATAAACCTGTAAAATTGTTGTAAATCGTCTTTTCTGTTTCAACGATCGATTCAAGAACAGATAAATCTCCTTTTTAGTAGTGTGCATTGGAAGATGTGGACATAAGCTTATAGCAAAGCTTACAGAAGAAGAAAATATGTATTTCGGGAAGAAGAGGAAGCAGCAGGGAAAAAAGGAGAACAGTTGGAAGAAGTGGTAGGCGTCAAGGCATAATGGTCTTCCTTTATGGTTTTTGCATGCTCCATTCGCCTAACTTATTTCTCTCTTTATTATGTAGATATATGGCTCACGTTTTTACTTTGATCTGAAAAGAAAATGGTAATGGTAACAGTGTGGATGAGTATTTTCTGTACCTTCTATGCTTATAATTCTGTATATATTTTGGAGATGTGTATCAGAAATATGTAAGGGATTTTTTTTCTTTCGTGTGTTTATAATATCTTGTTTTGATTCCAACATGTGCAATGGATATGCTAGATTTCTTGTAGTGATGGGGAATGTAGTTTTCCCTTTTTGCTGGATGCTCGTTCGTCGGCTGTGTGCTATCATCGTACTTTTTCCAACTGGTCATGCTTTACGGATCACCGTTCCTGTCCATTTACCTCGTAAATATGCTTTTCACTTTTCCGTTCCTCTGTGTGTACAGTAGACACAATTTCCTCTCACAATTGCTCGTTTGTTGGAGGCATTTGTGTAGTCATATTAGTTTGAATTGGTCTGTGAGTGAGAGCCAAAAAGGCAGGTTATTTTTTCGATGCGGAGATGTTCCGGAAATGTTTTATTTGATAGTTTGTTGGATGAAAGAAGGTTATCATCATCAGTTCAAAAAATTTGCACCTTGCAAAGGAAAAAAATTGGATTTATGCTCTACCAACGTTATAAATTTTACTTTGAAAGAAATATGAGTCTTCAGCTTTTTTCATTCCTCATTAGCATAATTTTCTAAATGACCCCATGCAATACAATACTTTCGTGTATACCCAATAAATTTGAAATTTATATGGATGACCTAAAGTATTGTAACAAACTCGATGAAATGAAGACAAAAATAGTTACATATCATGATTTTTGTCTGCTATTTTTTTTACAGCGGTGATGACAAAGCCACTGCTGCAAAAGTTGTGGACACGAATGGAAAGCAACCGGCCGTCAAGTCATCAGCAAACAGCTCTTCTGGCGGCGCTACTACAACCACAACAACTACCAACCCAAGTGCCTCTGCTGACACTAATAGTGGCAACAACGACAGCGAACAGCAGGTTTGTTTTGATTGTTTGCTCTTTTTTTATTTAAATAATTTCCTCATTAATGACACGTCAAATAACATTGACGCGATTTGGGTCTGATGAGTTGACTGATTGTGGGTAATTTACGTGCGCAAGCTTGACATGATTTTTACAGAGTAATATCAAAATTAATGTTTTGGTACTCTGAAGCATAAAGGTGTTGTTGCTATTATTGCAGAATTTTGGAGGGAAGATTTATTGTATGCCAACTTTCCTCTTTTATTTATTCAAGCTTGATCAAATATTTTTTATTTGAATTTAAATGTTAACAAAAGCTTGCATGTAAATTCTGAGCAGACGTGACTTTTTCTGTTACTTTTGCGCGCTTCCTATTAGTATCGTTGATAAAGTAGAGTGAGCGAACAAGAGTACAGTAATGGTTGCATGAGATATATGACTACAACAACCATAAACAATTTTTTATGACTGCTGAAAAGCAATTATAAAAAAAGTCTGTTACCTTTAATGTATTTTTTTCTGCCTCCCTCATGCAAATGTAAACTTAACACAATAATGTTGAAATTGTTATATTGTTGAAAATATTATGCTTTTCTGCAAAAGACTACATGCGAATGCATTACTGTACTACAATTAGCGAGAAAATAGCTGAAACTGGGGAAGGATCTGCTTTTTTCAAAATTATTGTTGTGTTTATATTCTATTCTATTCCTGTGAACTTTACAGTTCGGTGCCACAAAAATGCAATAGCTAAAAAAAGTAGTATTCCCTCTCCTCTTTCGTGTCTTTTCTGTGCAGAGAAGATACGGCCAGGATATTGTGGCAATTTGCAATAATAAATAGCTTGAGACATTGCATGCTTCTGTGTTTGCGCTACTCTTGAAGGCTTGTAGCAGATTGAAAGGACTATTATAAAGAGTGCAATTTTGTTTGTGATATGCTTTGCATGAGAAATTTTTTATAGCTTTGGTACAATATTTTCTGTTGCTTGCACAGATAGGATGGATGCGCAGGTAATATCAGATTCCTTGAGGCTGGCTTCGGTACAAAAAAAGTGCATATTTCCCAGCTCGTATTATTTTCCAGGTTGACTCCGCGCAGAGTTGGGTGCTCTCAAGTGGAGGCCAAAGTTGGGAAGGAAATAGGTAGGCAATTTTTTAGAGGAAGGAAGAAAAAAAAGGAGAGAGAGAGAAAATGCAGGGAACGACAACAAGAATCGATATTATGATGAAGGATATGTCAAATATCATTATGATTTGTATTAAGTAAGAAAAAAGCAGCGAGACAGAAAAAATTTGTGGATACGTGGTGCACTCCACTTAAGCTTCAGCCACAGTTTGAGAGAGACACATAAGAGTTTTGGTTCTGTATCGTTTCGCTTTGCCTGAGAAGAAATGAAATGGAAGAATGAAAATATCGCATGAGTATTTTTGTAGGAAGATTAGCAGCAGTACAGCAAAGCATAGTCCGCATTCACTGTATCCATCGACAAACAACACGGCAGAATATTATTATTATCTTTTGCTTCTCTGTGTTTGTATACAAAAGTGTATGAATGTATGTATCTGAAATTGTGGATAAAATATGTATAGAAAAGAGGAATAGGAGATTATGTGTAATAATAAGCGTGTAATAATATAAAAGCGGAGAACAACAACTCGCACACACTCTGCCAGACAGACAGACAGTCTGACAAGAGAATGGAAATATACGTATGGTATTATAATATGTGTGTGCTGCTCATAATAACTAATGTGTTGTTTGCGTTGTTCAACATAAACCCTTCATTTATGCGATAGCACTTCACGCACACAACATATCATATTTATTATTATGCATGAAGATCTCCGTTTTTTTCCTCGAGCTAACGAGTTGTGGATGTGGCTTTCTGACTGACAAAAAATAGTGTGTGCACTTGTAATAATCACAGTATAGTATTTTTGTTTCGAAAGAGAAAAAAAACGAAGGGAGAAGAATCACAAACAAACAAGAATAAAATAAATGCTTGCGTAGGAAATTCTTGAGTCGTGTATCTTCATTAACAAAATCATCCCATTTTCCTAACCCTTCGAGAGAAACTATTTTCAGAATGTGTGCACTCTGCACTTCTTTGTGGATAATAAATTTTAAGAAAAAGGAGAAGTCTAAACTTTGCGTTGAGTCAAAAGTTTCAAATTTAGCTGACACTACTGAAGTGGAAAGTAAACACGTTCTTATATATTTTAGTCAGATGGGGATCGGTTGATTGGTTCTTGTATAAAAAAAGTGGTGACACCATTTCACTTTTTTGTGTTCAGCTTCATTTAGCCCATTCAATTGTTTTGTATATTCACAGAATCTCTTTTCCAACTCGTTATGAAAGTGATTATACTTCTCGCCTTTTTAATAAATTGAAGAATTTTAGTAATACCAAAACTGGTTACAAATGTGTGACATGAAAGGTCATCGAGAAAAAAAACTAATGTTTGATTTAAAACTGGAACAATTTCCTTGGGAAAAATTTTTTCCAGTGAAGGCACCATGTTTTTAAAAGAACATGTCAACAGTGAGCACAGTGGGTAGCGGAGACTGCTCCAAACAGACAGACTTGTTCCTGTGTATGACGGGAAAGTTTGTAAAGCATGATTTGTTGGGTAGGATTTTTGTCACACCTTCTAAATGGAAGGAATGCAAGGAAAAAGTAGGAATGAATACTTATCATATCCATTCGTGACACAGGCAGATCTCTCTACAGTGGTACTTGCTGTTTTTTGCGGGGTAGTAAAAAAAGTAATACGAAAATTTTTGACTGGTTCTACTTTCTACCACCAGAATTTTTTTTAAAGCGCAGCAGAAAACCAAGATTTTGTGGATGCTTCATGTATTCATGATCTTCTCTCCACTCACATTTTAACAATGAGATAATGATGGACCGATGAATTATTTACTTTTGATGAGGATGAAAGACCATTTTCTCGATTGATGATTTCACAGAAAGATTCACATTTCTGCCCTCTGGAAATTTTAGGGGAACAGGAACAAAAAAATACAAAAACACCAGCGTTATGAGTTTTTTTTACCAAGTCATAAGTCATGCACAGTTTTGTTATTACCACTTTTCTGAGCAGCCCTGTTTCGTTACAGAAGACTGAGCAGATGATTGAATTGAGCTGGTCGTGTGCTCATAAAAATAGTAAAGCAAGACGATTTGACAGCACCACTGTCACTACTTTACACATGAAGAACGTAAACGATCCTGCTTAAATTACTCTTTATTGCAGAAGAGATCATCCCATTAACAACACGGTGGAGCAATAAAGAGCATTATCATTTCTTCCCATTTATCAAATATATATATATCTGTCTTGGTTTTTGTGGTGGGAGACAGGAGGCAAGGGTAGTTTTAAAAAATGATGTTAGGTTTGTGATGTGTTGAAAAGTGTAATATCATCTCAGATCACAACATTGTACGCAAGAAATTTTGTATAAAAGAGGGAAGTTTTTAGCGGAGGAAGCTCTTTTGTTGAGGAAGGGGAGCAATTTGAAGTAAAGTACGAGAGCTGAGATCTGAAAATATGCACGCTTTTATATAAGTACATTGTGCACGCATATTTTGTGTAGGAAGCGACGAACTTTCAGTCAGCTTCTTTTTTTTCAAAAAAAAGGAGGAAATCGCTTCACAGAAGAGAAATAGGAGACACTCAAGGAATTATGTGTACACATTATAGCGGAGGAAGCTCTTTTGTTGAGGAAGGGGAGCAATTTGAAGTAAAGTACGAGAGCTGAGATCTGAAAATATGCACGCTTTTATACAAGTGTATTGTGTACGCATATTTTGTGTAGGAAGCGACGAACTTTCAGTCAGCTTCTTTTTTTCAAAAAAAGGAGGAAATCGCTTCACAGAAGAGAAATAGGAGACACTCAAGGAATTATGTGTACACATTATTATATCTACGGTAGTAGTAGAGAAGCTATGCGGTGGTGACTTTTTTGTTCTGAAAAATTGTAAAGAAGAAGCGGAGAGCGCAAACACAATACGTAATATTTAGCCACTGCTTTTGTAACACTAGACAAGGATGACGAGACGAATGTGATACTACTGTAGAATGGAATGATAAGTTTTGTAGTAGTAAAAAAAAGTGGTTGGTGGTGGATGGATGGATGGATGGTGGTGGTGGTGGTAGCGCAGTAGTAGTTTCGTGTAAATAGTAGTGGTGGAGGTTTGATGTAGTTTTAATAGTGATATGATGATCACGATGTTTTTCCTCTCTGTTGTAGTAGTATTGTTGTAAATGGTGTTGCATATGCTTTGTGAGCTTATATTGCTTATTACTATTATGTATGTGTACTATCAGCTTTTTTACGAAATGTTTGTTGTGTTGAGTGACTGAAAAAAAAGAATGACTGAAGAGATGAGTCTGACGTTGGTGTTGTGGTGGCTGCTGCTGGGCTGAAAAAGCAGCAGCAGCAGAAGCAAAGGAGATGAGGAGAATGGGAAGAGAAGTTGATGATGATTTAAAATAAAATACCTACTGGGATGTGTAATGTGATTGTAGGCCAACGACCGGAGATACCTTCGTCGGTATCTTCAATGTCCTGCAGCGGTTTCGGTTGGCTTACTCAAGAAATTTATTCGGATGAAGTATGGACTCTCGGACGACTACAGGGTAAGTTTTCATATTTTTTTCATGAAACCGGGATTTCCCCATTTTCCTCCTTTCCAATATATATGTATTCAAGCTCATTTTGGTAAAAGGAAAATATCTTGATTTTCTCCTGAAAAATTCTCCGGAAATTCACGGCGGTGCGATGGGGGAAATGTGTGAGTGAGCGGAAGTTGGATTGGAATGAAATCTAAAAAAGAAGAATGTGTGAGCACATAATTCTGTATTGAGTTTATTGGATATGGCGTGCTTACGTTTTATCACTAAATGGAGCACTTAATGTGTATCCAATGAAAAACATGCCTTTATTACAAAAAGGTACTAGCACAAAAAATGATTTTATGGTGGTATTCTGAACACAATTTTTTGAGTCTCTCTCACAAACAACAAAAATCGCTCAAATTTTTAAGGAGAGGAAGTCCATTAAAATAGTATCAGTAGAGAACATCCCTTAAAAAAGAATTGCATTTTTATGTAACGCAGTGATTTATCTTGATTTCACTCTGATTACGCTAAAAATAAAAAATGGGATGTTTTTACAAAGTAAGCAGGCAGCCTTTTTCTTCTGAGAAAATTGATCAAGTATGAAAAATACGAGGTTTTTAGAGACAGGGAGAAGGTGCCGGAAAGACTGGTTAAAAAAAGTGTTGTTGTTTACATATTAAAAGAAATCGCGCTCAAGCCATAATGTTTACTTACTTTTTTGTGCACACACGTTGTTGCAGCAAAGAGTAACTTTTCAGAGAAGACTGATACCGCTGAAAAAAAAATCACTGCTGCAGTTATTTGCTCGTTCGTGTACTATTATAGTTCATTCGTTTTTACCCTGATCCTTTATCCTCGTGTTGTACATGAAAATTTAGGTTAACGAGCGCAGAGAGGCACACGGCTTTTTTGTTCTTTGTGTGTGTGTGTGCTATGCTCTGTTTTGTTACAAACAATAACACTGAAACATTTTAGCCTGAGTCTGCCTTGACTCTGTGTGTATGTGTACACGACCGAGATGGAACTTATTTACTAGCGGAAAGCAGAGCAATTCTTCTATCGTGTGCGAGCTTCAAGCAAAAATACGAGTGACTAGCTCAAGCATACAGAAAATGGTGTGCTCTCGTGATGAAGTTTGTGTGTGTGTGCATTTATGTAATAAATGCACCGTACTCCTCTGGCTAAGTGTGCTGTACCGTTTTTTGATACCGGAAATGGAGCAAAAAGACAGGAGTATATTTTTTGGTGCACTATGTGCACACACGTATAAAACGTAAAGTATCCCTTATACACATAGGATAGGCTTTTAAAAAAATGACATTGTGGGAAAGGTAAAAATAAGTGTCACTTTGAGTTCAGCTTTAAATATGAGTTGTTTTCAGGTTAAGCACACAGCGATTAGGTCACATCCGAGAGCAAGGCTAAACGGTTTTCTTGTCACCTATTTCTTCTTTTATGAGGGCACACCACATTCTACGAATTTCCAAGTGGAATTCCATGAGCAGTCTTTAGGAGGGCGAGCGACCTGTTACGCAATGCAAAAGAGGACAAATTATTGCGACAAAAGCGACCCATTATCACATGCACAGTTTTGCATGAAGATTTTTTTTATTAATGGGAGATAAGAGTATTACATAGTTGACAAAAAACGTGACAGATTTGAATTAAAAATACACTTGAAAGATAAGCTCGACATATTTAGTGGCGCTAATGCTACAGTGCAATCAAGAANAGTTGACAAAAAACGTGACAGATTTGAATTAAAATACACTTGAAAGATAAGCTCGACATATTTAGTGGCGCTAATGCTACAGTGCAATCAAGAATCTTTTTTTCTATTGTCTGAGATGAAATTTAGCTATAGGCGGATATGGTCTCTCTCTCTCACAGCCCAGCTCATTGTCATGTTTGCAGTGTTGTTGTGGCACGTAGACGTGCATCATCATAAAAAGAACAATCACCGGCGCACTTGAAAAACTCTCTGTGTGTGAATGTGAAATGCAGACACAATTACATTGAAGTTGGCAATTTTTTTGGCAATATGAGCACAGTTCTCATTTCTCACATTGGTTTCGTATTACCCAAAAAAAATTGTAACAAGCATTAGTTTAGGTATTCTCTTAAATGCGCAGTATAATATTGGTTGCTCCAAGAAGATACGATGAATCTGTCACTCCATCACCGTGACGTGTCTTCCTCTGAACTCCTATCACGAAACCGATTACTATTTTCTCAAGTCGAAATTCTATGTGTGTACTGTGTACAGAGGTTATCCAAAATAATTTTCTTTCTAGGCCCTTCTCTCTTTTTTTGACATATACCTGTGCACAAATATAAAAATGAGAGCATCCTTCTTGTCACTTTGGGACGTGTAGTTATGTATTTATTGCAACTGAGTAATGTGTTGCTTGCTCCTCCGAAAATGTTGGATCATATCAACGAAAAAATAAACGTGCGGAAAGACAAGAGGAAAAAATGGAAGCAGCGGCATAGAACTCTTTTTTACGCCTTCTCCTGAGCAACTGTTTGTTCTCATTCGGTGTTGTGAAGAAATTCACATGTTCCTGCGAGAAATCAACTCCAGCAGCTATGAAGAAAAAGGAGTGTGTAGAGGATGGAGCTTTTATAAAATTTTTGACGAGTCATTCTGCCTCATACTTAATTTTTTTTACAAAAAAAAGAAGGATTACAATTTTTTGTTCTAGTTGACTGGTTGACTAGAAGAGAAAAATTCATGTAGTCAAGCCATGACTGTGGTAAAGTAAAAGAAATTGAAAGAAAAAAATATATATTTTATATAGTTCTCATCATTTTTTTTCGAGGGATGGGAAAAAGCTCCTGTAGGATATCTGTATTTAAAAAACGACGAGGGCATGTGAGAGTTTTCTGAATTTTTTTTGG
>JAHZNF010002902.1:0-10709 GCA_027744215.1 Troglopedetes dispersus
AGACTTTTCATTACACTTGATATACGATTCAATGATGCTCCTTGTATACTAAAAAAGGAGCGATATATAAATCACATTACCATTAATTAACCACTACTAATTTAAAAAAAATAATATGTGTTTAGTTGATGCCTAACCTGTAAGATTTCTTCTGGTAAAATTTCATCTTTCGATTCTGGGGAATCATTGTCAATTGCCAGCTGCCAGACGACATTGATTTTATCCTCAAGAGTGCCTTTCACAACACTCGAAACAAACTGAAGGAATGTGGACAGTGATATCACAAGGTCTCCCTTGGGGTTTTTGGTTGACAATCTGTCAGCTATCCTACGGGCGAGCCAGTCGTCTAAACAAATCTCGCAATGTTTCTAAAAACAAAATAAATCACTGATCTATAGCTCAAGATGCATGTAATGATCCCAAAATTACTTGAGAGCACAACTTCGCACGTAAAAATTCTATAAAGTTTTTCAGTTAACCTGTAAGTCGCCGTAAAGGCAGTATACACCTTTCTCTCCTTTCGCCGTGATGGTTGAAATACTCGCAAATATCTTTTTCAAATGGTGGGACTCCTCCGTGTTGAGTTGTCCGACGGAGACCTCCCGCTTCGTATTTTGCTGACCCATAATTCTAGCTTATCTTTACCATTTAATAACCCAAGCAGACAAATTCACACTCATGTGGGAACCAGAGTTGTGTGGATATCTTGAACATTCAATGAGAGATAATTGTTCACTCTTATCTACTAACATGTGAAGACCATGTCAACACTGAATAATATTCGTGCATGTTCACACAAGTTGAGTTTTCCAACCTGTTTTCTTATCAACTTAATCGACGACGTGGTAGTAGTTTCAGTCATTTAAAAATCGATCCTTTGATTTATTGTAATTCAAGTCTTCCAAGTTTAAAGTTTTGTACGGCGGTCGTAGTCGCGTTAAACGTAGCAAAAATGAAGTTTTTTACGGATATGATTATTATTTTTTAAATTAAAGTTTATCTTCCCGCACAATAATCCCAGTCCATGAATATTTGGTTTGAGGAATGTGAAACGATTCTTCGAGAGTAAAATTATGCAAATTAGAAAGTATCTAGCTACACAACTACATTGGTTTTAAAATCCTCGTTACTTACACAGCGTATGCTTTAAGAAAATTATGTAAATGAGTTTCTCGCGTTTGTTTCTCATTTTCTCGAACTGGTGTTGTTTTTCTTGTTTGTATTATACGCCAGCTGACTAGAAGAGAAGGAAGACAAGATACACATGAGAATACTCATTTTGATGCTGGGAAGAAAAAAAAAGTGAAGCCACCTTTCCACAAAGTCACACACACGTAAGATAGATATCATGCCACACAAAAGTAGCAAAAGCTTGTACACAATCAGACAAGATTACTCCTCAGCTAGGTGCTTGCTTGCGAGTTGTAGTGACTGAGATGCATTTCCTCGGTATCTCCTTTTCCACGGATTTACGCTTTTTTATCTTCTGTGCACACACACGAAAAAAAAGTCGCCAAAATATCCACACAGCTAGAGTTTCAATTTCAGAAGCAAGCAAAGCGAAGAGAAAAACTTTAGCCTATAATGTAGTAGGTTTAGGTATGTAGCATTCTTAAACTGCTGCTGTCGCTCCGAGGGCTCAAGGCTCAAGACCCCCTCAATAATGTTAAAAAACCACACCCTATATATAGTCAAGTCATAAATTCTATGGGGTAAATTCGCGGGAAATTCATTTCCGGTGACAACTTTTACCCAAGGGTGGTCGCGTGGCTTTTCATGTGTTAATTAAAATTATGAATATAGACAGTTGGGGGTCATCCATAAAACACGTCACGCGTGACACCAGGAATTTACCACCCACCCACCTACCCTGTCACGCACTTTTTAACATTACGGTAAATGGAGACGCTAGAACTCACCCACCCACCCCCCTGCGTGACGTGGTTTATGGATGACGCCTTGACAAGAAAGGAATCAGTTAAATATCTGAATCATCAACTGAAACGTTTACCTGGCTCCATAAATTTAATAAACACACAAGAAAGTAATACTTAGGAATAATTTTACTCCGGAAACTAGGATAGAAAAATGACTCGATTTTCATTATTCCATAGGCACCAATTTGAATTTTCCCGCCATGTCACTGCTCTCAGGTACAAATTGACACCAGACATGAATTTTACGCACCAATTTACCTCGGACAGCAAAAAATTTAAAAGAATTGGTGACTTAGGTGTGGCTTTTTTTTAACATGGAGGGGGTCTTGAACCTTGACACCTCTTAGCCGCTTGCGACCAATTTCCAGTTCCGGCAAATTAAAAGCAACTTTTCTCCAGAAATTAAGCAAACAAGACTTGTTCAATTTTCAAAGTTGAGGACAGGCATGGAAAAGTTTGAAATTTTATTAAACTTCCAGCAAGTTGGGGCATTGTAAGATTCATTCCTGGAACAGTGTTGGTGACGTCACAGGTGCGATATCCACTGTTCACTTCTTGCTTGTTGAATAGTTTCTATTGTACATAATATTACCACCAATATGCCCTACCCAACCTTGCCTGATCTCAAGCATATCAGAAAATTTCATCCAGACAAAAAGCCATGGAAGTAGGCAGTAGTGCCAATATTTGTTTGCTGCTGCTCCATTTCTCCACAGATCGCTCTTTCTCTCTCTTTAGAAGATGCTGGAAGCAGACACAAAAAGCACATCATCATCTTCATCGTCCTTTCATACGCAGATATGTTTGAAGTCTCTACATTCTCTTTTTTTTCGTTTGCACTTACTTGTGCCATTATTATATTGTAGATAAGAGAAAAACACTCTGGTGGAAAATATATTGTAGTGGCGAACTTGGCAACAACTTCAATGAAATTGAAAAAGGAATGTGCCATTATTATATTGTAGATAAGAGAAAAACACTCTGGTGGAAAATATATTGTAGTGGCGAACTTGGCAACAACTTCGATGAAATTGAAAAAGGACGTTGGTTGAAAACACGTCCAAACCATGATGACGGTTTAAGAAGAACTCTCTGGAAGTGAGCAAGCAAGGTTTTCACTATATTTTTTTCACCTAAAAATAGTCACCACCACATAAGTATTAAATAGAATCAGGGGAAGATAATCCTCTTTGTAAAATGAAAGTCTTTCGCAGGCTGTGTGTGTGGTCCCAACCACGCAAAAAAAAAGTTTAGCAGGATAAAAAAATTAAGCTCACACGTATCGATCTGTTTCAGGCGGAATGGTGCTAGCGTGTGGATGAGTTTTTTTTATGCCCGCAGCAAAAAGCGATGCTGCTGTAAAACTTTTTTTAAAAAAAAGAAAGTTTTTTCATCTGTGTACATAAGCACAACCGTGATGAGCATTGTTAGTGACTACTTTCCCGAGGAGGAAAGATGCTCACATCATCGTGATAAGGATAAAAATAAATTTAAGGAAAGAACGTGTGTCTTTTGCAGCCTGAAGAAAAGTTTTTTTTTTTCAAGTGTGTCCTTAAAACCATAATGAATATGGAAAGCAGCTCAAAAAATTAATGTTACCTACAATGATGCACTACCTCTGGAAAAAGTTATTTTCTTTTTGTCTACGCTTCCCTCAGCTCACATGCCAGCGTCTATTATTACTTCAACATGTTATGTACATTATTCGCTTTAAAAAATATTCTTGTCAGGTAGATCATTAAAGGCATATTCCATTTATTATGTTTGACTTTTTATGTGGAGGGAAAGCTAATAATGTGCTTATATATATATTTTGGCATCTCTTTTTGCTCTTTTGTGTGCTCGCTCTTATCTTCTCTGGTTTGGTGAAAAGTTGGGAAAAAATAAAAAAAAAGGCTGATGATGGTGATGTGACGTGGTGGTGACTAGTTTGAAAAGATCTGATCGGATTAAATGGAGAAAAAAGCCAGTTCGGAAGGATATCAGGCATATGGAGCTAATGGAACTTTTTTTTTGCTCCACAAGCATTTTAATGTGTAACTTTGCCAAGGCTTACTTGTCTCCTTAATTCGCCTTATTGAATTCAACACATCAGTTTGCTGTCGACATAAAAAAAATTTTTTTACATGGGGTATGTACGTAGCCTTACTCAACAAAACACAATAGCCTTGTAAGAGGAGAAAAAAAAATCCTTTTTTTATGGTGGAAAGTAGGAAAAAAAGGAGGAAATAATGGGAAAGTAGAACTTGTTTTTCTCGTCAGCAGCAGCATAAAGATATATGTACATATATGTACATAATATGCACACGCGCTCAGGAACGAAACCGAGTGAAAGAGGAAGTCCACACGGGAATGTGAAGGGGAAAATGTAATGAAATGGAATGTGTGTGTGAGTGAGCACGAGCACACTTATGTATGTTGTCTGCATAAAAAAAACTATTTTGAAGCTATAGCTTTGCCCTTGTCATATTATTACACTGGCTTCACTACTTCTTCTCCGGGAAGCCAACCAACCACACTGGAAAAAAAACGGGTATCATTAAAGTTCGTCGAATAGAAAAAAAACCTGTGTGTGCATATGTATATGTATATATGAACACAATGTACATATTTACGTATAGACCTCCATAATATCAATATTTTTCTCCTTCAGTCAATTCCAGCGACAAGCTGGAGAGCCTCTCTCCTGCCTAGTTTTTTTCTCCAGTGAGTTAGCAGTGAGCATTGTTAGAGGGAAAGAAAGAACAAAAAAGGTTACCCATACGCCAAGAGCGACACGGAGGATTCCGCATTGTAGTTGGAGGAAACCAGGAGACAACAACGCATACCATAATTTTGTCGCAGAATAGTAAAGAGATTCTCTTGCAAAAAAAAAAATTTTTTCTCGTTCCTTATTTCTCTTTTCTTTCCTTCTTCTTTTTTTTGTTTCTTTGCTTGGGCAGCAAGGAAAAAAAAATCCTTATTTATTACGTAAATACACAGCATACATATTTTATCATGGATTGCGTTTCGTTATGTGCTCCACTCGTTTCGATTCATTTTTTTTTCTTCTATTCCGTGTGAGTGAATTGTCTTCTATTTCCTCGGTGGACTAGGAAAAACTAAGATATGGACGCAAAGTACATAGTAGTACGTAAATTGTGGAGCAGTAGCAGCAGTGAAGCATTTTTTTTTATTATTTATGTGTTTGTAACAGGGAATAAGATTTCTTTTTGTGTTCGTCTGAGCCGTTTGTTGTTATTTTTAGAGAGAAAGCTCACCGAAGGTATTTAATGGCAAATAATGCAGAAAGTTGCCCTTTGATTCTGAGTTGAGATTGGGGAAATTTTTTTGTTCCACGAAGTAGAATATTACGGTAGATCAAGTGATTGTTGACGTGGAGCAGTCTGAAGTCTGAAAAAAAGTGGATACTGCGGTGGTTGGTGTCCCTTTTTTTTAACTCGCTCATCTTTTTTGTGGTTCACCAGCAAAGGTTCTTCCGCTGAAAAAAAAAGTATTTTGGAAAAGAAAATATTTTATCGCACATAATTTTCACAAACAATTTGTGGCCAGTTTAATAGGCTACACGTGATCCAGTCATTTAAAATCATGTGTCCGCAGCGCGTAAATACAATTTAAAATTTCCTCAGTACGATCAATTATAAGTTAACCTTTTTTTTTAAAAAAAAAGTGACTCAACAATCAGCAAGAATGGTGAATAGCATGGATTTGGGAAGGGGCTTTCTCAAGCTCCAAGAAGATAACAACAGTCGCCGAAGTAGCAGCCTTTTCCGTCAGAATAAGCCTTTGGAGCTAAACGGTATTGCGCACAATTTTCCCTTTTCATTTTTTACTCATTATCTCCACTTTCTTTTGACATTTTGTTCATTTCACGTGGGACGAGTCTTATTTGAATGCATGGCATAGTAGTTATAGTCCATTTGATAATTTTGATGGGACGGGATAGGTGACATAATTATAGATTCAATTTTTGATTGGCATACATACGTGTGTGCACTTGACACCCAAAGAAAAAAAAGGAGCGAAGCGAATAGTAATGGGTCGATTTTTTTATGAATTAAAGACACATTTTTTTGATTGAGTAACTTCGGGGTACACATAATAACACGTGTAGATAAGCCATCATTTGGAGTTACCTGCTGCATTCTAACATGCTTATCTTATATGCATAATATTTCTTTTCTCTTTTTCATGTTTTTTTGTGGTGGTGTCGCACTCGCCTTGAAAAACTTTTGTTGTTGGACGCAAAAAAATGTAGAGAATGGAATTCATTACGTGACACGGATCAACTGTGGCTGTGGGAAGTGTGTCCCATTTCGTGTGAAAGTAGAGAAAGACGATGGAGGGCTGCGAATAGGAAAGCTGACACTCGCCACCAACTGTCACTTAGTCATCGTCATTTTTGGCTTCTTTTTCCTGATCGCGGGTTCCGTGCTCACCGCGCTTGCGTACAAGGAACCCGTGCCGGACGACGATGACCTACATCTTCCTTTACAAGAACGGGTATGTCCAAGAAAAAAACAATAATGTTTATATGTACAATATTGAATCCATCAAAAACAGAACGGGTCAATGTGTGCATTAATTTTTAATGGAAATGATAAATGGACTTTTTTTTCTAAATAGCCTTCACATGACGAAGTGGACTCATCTTCCCGTCAGGAGGGCAAGATTGCCGGCCCCATATTCATCATAATAGGGTCAGGCCTCGTGCTCATTGGCTTCACGCTGACCGCCTTATCCTGCAAACTGAATAGAGAGGCGAAGCGTCAACTTCACATGAGTCGCTTTACCTGGGAAACACCACCAATTCAGACACCTGACATTTTCAATAACAGCCATCACCACTCAACAACCTCCTCCGATCACTTTGCCACTTTCGCCAACAATATGGACACATTCAGCGTCCGGTCGCGGGAACTGAGCACGTGCTCCTCTGGAAGTGGGAATAGGCGTGACTCCTCCNCACTTTCGCCAACAATATGGACACATTCAGCGTCCGGTCGCGGGAACTGAGCACGTGCTCCTCTGGAAGTGGGAATAGGCGTGACTCCTCCTTCACTTTTGCCAGACATAATGCACCCGCACCATTATCGACAATTGCTCAGGCCGTTCCAGTCGGCGTGTTCCTTTTTGGAGGGGAGTCCACACCTGGTCCAAAAAGTCCCACTATTCAGGTCACAGATCCCTCCGGATTCCAAGAGATTGAGTTGGGCTCCCCGACCACTGAGTCGGCTCCGACTTCAGCCTTGACCAGGTCCTTTTCTAATAATTACGCGAACCCAAACAGTTTAAATCCTCCGTTCAAGAAGCAACGCTCACATAGCGCCAGCGATGGCTCGGAAGGCTCAGGAAGTGAGCAAAAACGAAGTAATAGTGATGCTCCAAGTAATAACTCCACAGGTCAGTCAAAGGTCAACCTATCGTTGAGACCGTCCCTCCCCATTATTCCCATGTTTGCATCATCTCCTACGCCACATTACTTCAGGTATGTGTATTTATTACCCATTTTGTATGGTTATCACATCTGATATGTATATCTCCACCTGGTTTGCTTGAAGCTTCTGATTATTTTATGTTTTCCAGTCGAAACGTCACTCCGCTCGACGCAAGAAACTTGTACGTCAACTCGAGAAGTGACGAGCCATTCGGTTCAATAGCTTCCTTGTCAACGTCCGGAGACATTGCGTGTTTCCCAAATAGCCCCTTCCCTTCCGCAGCCCCGGTGAGCAGTGACTCAACGTCAGCTTGCATTAAAAATGGAGGCACGAGTATCATGCAACCAACACCAGAAGAATGTGATGAGGATCAATCAACGTCCACCACAGTTTCTGACCCGTCTGCTCCCACCACAATCAAACCACCTTCCGGCTCTCCTGAGAAAAGTGTTAATAACAATTCCCAAAATGACTCTGCTCCAAAAATAGCCAACAATAATAAGATGTCCTCGGCTATTTCTGACGATGACGGGGAAGAAGACAGAAGAAATATTGAAGTGAGCAGGAATAGAAGAGCATCACCTCCGCCTCCTCCTCAATACAATAATTCCATCAGGTAAAATATATACTGCACGCTTATTTGCATAATTAATAATGGTGCTTATTTTTATCAGTATTTATTGGTGTTGTTGTGTATTATATTGACACAGTAAATAATATTAACGAAATACTTTTTAACATCACACATATCACCACTACCTCTCTGGAATTATCTATTAATAATTTTTTATGGATTGTGGTGCGTAGCTCTTCGTAGAATTATTTAACACGTGTGCTATATTTTTATCTACTTTTTTTATGTTGCCAAAAAAAATAGTGAACTACCACCAATTAACATTAATGACTACGAGGAATGGCAGAAGAGAAGTGGAGGTGGGACGGGATGTCCACCAGGCTTCCGTCCAAAGTCCATCCTGAAGGAATCCAGAAGTGGACCTCATTCCGAGGGGAGCTCGAACTGATATGTGTTGTGACAGAATCCCAGATAAAAATGATGATTTCATAAAAAAAAGTGTGCTTTTTTCTTAGAGAGATTCTCAATGAATTTATAGACTATAAAAAAAACGATGAAGTTCAACATGTTTTTTGGATGAAATTATGGAGAAAATTAATATTTAAAAAAAAGTGAATTGGAACACTGCTGGCTTACTATGTAAAGATTATTACGTAATAATAATTATTGTATTCAGATAAGATAAGTAAATGTATTTAATAATGAAATGAAATTAACACGTTATTAACAAATTGCTGCTGGAGGAGCTGCAAAACGATTAACATAACATCAAAAACCCAACCACAAAGGCAATGTAATCACAAGAATGAGAACAAAAAAAAGTATTATTTATTATTACAAATTTACAAACAAAAAAAATGAAAACATTTTACTACGAAATAAAGAAGAATTGATTAAATGAGATAAATTTAATTAGTTATAATAAATTATATGTGATCGGTTTCAAATAATGAAATGGGCAATGCTGCTGGTTTTTTTGAGAAAAGAAGTAATGACTCTGTTTTATTCTTAAATTTGCTCACAATATAGAAAAATAAAGAGAGATAAAGATAAGCCACATATTTTATAAGCCTCCTGTGAAAGGATTTATTACGATCCATTCCTTCGGGTGATAGAGCTTCCCATGGACCTCCCGCCGAAACCAGCGCTTCCACTCTTCCTCCTCCTCAAAAAGTTTGGGATTGAAGGGCAAGATAATGTGCTTGGCACGTGTCATCAGATAAAACTCCTGGACACTCGTGGCATTTCGAAGCTCCTCAGATACAAAAATGAAGTCAAACTTTGCTGCCAAATCCTTAAAATGCTCCTTGGCAAACTGAATCTCATCGGAAATGACAAAGAAAGTAGGAATTTTGCCACGTGATTTGAGAATCTTGACCATTTTCCAGATCGCCACACGCTGATAAGAAAGAGGGACGTAGGACTTGGGACGGACTTTGAAGTCTCCTTGTCTCACATGGACTACCACGCTTTCCGTGTTTTCCAGCCTGGAAATCATACTCTGGAGTTGAGCCAAGTTGAGAAATTCTGGGGCGGGTTGGAAGAATCTTCGTATGTCTTCCTGATAATCGGCCCAGTACTCAATGGATTGACAGTAGCTGGAAGTATCCAAAGTTAAAAATTTCTTGTGGAGGTTATCCCTTGGAAAGGTCTTCAGGAGCATGTGGTCATCTCTTACCTGGACCACATTCTCAGCTATCGTGGTGCTATCGGTAAGATTTTCAATGGGAATTGTGAACTTGTCCAGGGCGAAGTCTCGTTGACTAGGTTTGAACTCACGAAGACTGGAAATATTGGGTGAGGCATCACAGTAGACGTAAAGTGGCCACTTGAGAGATTTCGCTAGAGCGTAAGAGCACGCAAACTGGAATAACTGGTTGCCTATTCCACCGCGCACTTTCAAAAGGACACCAGGAGGAACTAGGGTTCTTCCTGAGAATGAGTGGTAAACTCGTGTGTCGCTTTCTCCAAACACTTGGGTCACAAGGTCAAATGGAGCGGTGGAATTCAAAAGAGTATATTTGGGAGCTTGGCTCCACTTCCAATTATCCAAACTACAGAATACAATAACAACGAGGAGAAAACTTAGGAGGACTATTGTGCAGTAAACCTTGCGCTTTTTCCGGTCTCCATAAATCATGGTGAAGGGAACCGTCTCACTCTTTTTCTACTTATCAAGGTCTGCACCAAATGTCTAAATTAAATTGATTATTTTTTGGGGTAATAAATCACACTTTGCCCCCAATTATGTATAAATCTGTCTCCTCGACACTAACTGGAAATATAGTACATATGGCTAATTATGGAGTGCATGTAGCGTAGCAACAATTAGAATGTACTTTTATCTCTTTTATTATGGACACTTATCCCGTCTTTCTTCTTGGCTCACGCATGAAGTTTGTTTCACAAGTTGCTTTCTCGGTGAAGAAAGTCATGGAGAGGCGTACGTTCCTCTCATGTTTCACATGTTTTTTTTGGATTGCACATGAATGTGGTTACTTTAAGAACACTTGAGTACATTATTTTTAGCTAGCTGGTCGCGGTTGCACAAATCCATGCAAAAGAAATCCTTGTTTTACTCAGACTTTTAATGGATGAATAATATGGAGAAGGAAAAAATGCGTGATCGTGACAGAGGTTATGCACTCCCCGACTGGAATTTTCATGAGTAGGTATGTATGTATCACTGCACTGCACTAATAAAGAGCGGTGAAGAAAATATTGAGGAATGCTTTTTGAAAGAAGCAGAACATTATTATG